>OMKZ01013958.1:25692-53459 GCA_900302535.1 Neoniphon sammara
TGATCTTCTCATCTTATAAAAAAAAAAAAAAAAAAAACAAGTTGGACCTAAATCTTTATAAGTTCAAAAATCTTAGTGCTGCCAGAAAATTTGATTAGACCTCACAGTTACATGTCAGTTTAATTGCATGTCCAAAAGGTGTTCAGTACATGAAAAATAGGAATCAACACCAGCACAAGATGAGTGTATCAGCTGGATGTATAAAGCCCATTGTTGCAAAAAAAAAAAAAAAAAAAAAAAAAAAGTGACTGCATGGCTGAGTTTGGTAGTTCCATGAATTGAAATGGCTCAATAAAATCTGTTTGATGGAGGAAGCTGCTGCTTTGTTGTTACCAGAGTAAAGTGTAATCAGTCTAATTAATGTAGCATAGACTTCAAATCCAGGACCAAACATTATATGATTGCAAAATAACCAATTATAACCAAGAAATATATGACCGACTACAGTTTTTTCTCAATTGCTTTGGCTCAATTCTTGAAACGGTTTTAACATTCTCAAAGCTGTGGGTGCATTTGCCAAAAAAGCTTATATTGTACAGCACCATAGTTCACCTGCAAAAGGCCATAACTCACCAGAAACATTTAACTCATGTTTCAGTGAATAAGGCAGCACCACCAAAATGAAAAGTTCCTTTCACTTGGTGTAAAACATTGAGGTCAAAATGTTTAGATGTTTTGTCAGTATGACAGAGGACCCTGGGAGTGTGTCACTTATCTCCAAATTTCAGTCTAGTCCTACTTTTCCACTGACACTGAATGCTTACTGTACCACAATGTCATTTTTCTTTTGTTGAACACTACTGTGTATCAACCTGAATACTATCAAAATGCCAATTTCAAGAGTGCAATGTTTCACATTACACTTTGTACAGCAAAAAAGCACTTCACAATTGCATGTAACCAAAAATCTATTTTACCGTAAGGGTTTTGCAGCACAGTACAACACAGTAAACAGAAAAACAGAAAACTTATACAGTACTGTATAGTACAAAAAATGCATCAGTACAAAAAGAACGTTATGTTCCAGGTTGTATAATAACACAGAATAAAGTTACAGTGCTACACTGAAGAGCTCTCTCTCATCTCACTGGACATCCTGTTACTCCTGTCTGGCCACACATTTTCATCGACCTCACACCTGATATTTTCCCCTGCAATTCAACAGGGGAAAAATGTTCTTGCATGCCGCAACCATCCCCTGCAAGCTTCTGCTGTGATGTCATCACAAGCAGCATCTATTGCAGCAAGCAAAGACATTTGATCTTGTGGTCGATGATCATATATACATACAAATCACATATATCACCGACAAGAAACACTACTCAGTTGGATTCAAATATGTGGCGGGAGGACTTCCATCAGCATCCTCTGATGGACATCAAACCATGATGTTTGTGCAGTGCAAGCTCATATTATCCTACACAAATACAGATGTCTTTCCAAACCACTCTTAGTCTCAGGAATAAGATCCTTGTAGAGGGTGTCAAAGAAAGTCAGGACATGATGGGTGTTGTATAGCCCAATGATAAATTAATATTATATAAATAAATAAAAAAGCTGTGAAAAACTCCCCATTCGTAAGTGAAGTTTAAGTTTCACCTGACAAACAAATGATCAGTTGCAACAATTCCATGTCAATGATATTTGTGGAACATATGCCTGACAGATTTGGACAACTGACTGGGCTATTGTGCATGTGATGACTTACACAATGAGAGAATTAATAATTTTTGGGAGTAAAACAATTCAACTGAGGAGCAACATAATCAGTTTTGATCAGCAAGGCATATGGTGTCGAGGCTTTCACATATTGTTATTAGTATCAGTTATCATTTGGGGATTGGGTCAATTGAGAAAAACTGTTTTAAATATTCTGTGTATGATACAGCTCCATAAAGGCAATCAAAAGTGTCAGAAAATCCAGCTTGTTTTGTTTTCTTGTTTCTGTTCAACACAGGCATTGTCTTTTCTAATAAATAAAGATTTTTTTTCCCTCCGTGCTCTCATGTCTAGACATGTGCTGAATCTGTGTATGCTGAAAGCTCAGCCAGTCAGATTTAGACTAGCTTCCAGTAGACCAAAACAATTCTCGGAGAAGCAACAGTCAATTAGTGTGGGCGCCTTCCCAATTGGCAACATTAACCAAACTGTCCACTTAAAGACCAAGTGGCATGCACTGCTCACATCAATTTTCATCTAACTACACTCACAACAGCAGTTATGAAGGGCGTATCCTGAGATTTTAAAACACTGTTTCCATGTCCTCATTTGTTCCCATATCCAAGATACCACACACCCACACACACACCCACAAACACACACACTTCTGGAAAGAGATAGGAGAATCTTGTACAACGTTCAAAACAGCTTTTGTATCTGATGAATTGTGTAACAGCTCAGGATTCTTTCCACATATGTGATAGTGATAATAGCAGATTAAAGCGGACAAAGAGCAATTCCAACAGTTTTGTTCAGCTTACAGCCAGACATGCCTCAAGGCAGGGTCTAATTCCAGAGACTAACTCAGGTTACAGCACCTACAGTTGGCTGCAGGCCCAAGGCTACCAACCAGATTAGTATTCATACCTCCAGCTGGCAGACCCATTATCCCTCCACACCTAAACACTTCTGTCTGGAGACGAACTACAGAGACACACTGTTGTCAATGGATTCACCCAAACCATGTCTTGACATCACTGTGGGTTTAGTGCAGAGATGCGGAAAAAAACAAATCTGCCCAAACCTGCGCTGGCTAGTGGTGCACTGAGAACAAAAGGTGCCACTAGCAATTCCTTGGCCTGTAAACAGAACTGCCACTCATACTATAGGTCCTCTTTTGGTGCTGTCTAACTGCACAGCAGTCCTTCAAGGTGCTACATATAAAAAGATGATACTCAACAAAGTCTGAGTGATCACTTGTGTGGGGTCTCCTCCGACCTGGTGATGATGTAAGTGATTTATAATCCACTTACAATGACTTAAGTCCACCACAGTATTACACTGATGCACCTGCAGCCTCATCACTACTTTTTAGGTTTGCAAGGTTTCTTGTATGCTATACTTTCTTTTTATTGAGAATTTGGACATTTTGTATGTGCCTTATGATTAGTTTATCATTCTACTATCCTTTTTGTGGATTTGTATACTGATCACTCTTTTTGTTGTGATTGGGTCTCCACCTGTGAAAGGTTGTAAATCACTGCTGCAAAATCTCAAAATTCGAAGTTACAGCAGCAAAACTTAACAATCCTTTTTGACATTTTCATCAAAATGTGAACCCCAGCCAAAAGTTCCACTACATTCATATTCATATGTTTTCAGCAAGGCAAGCAAGTTATTCATTTTATATCATAATGTTTTCAAAAACTACAAAAGGAGCTTGAAGGCTCCATCAAGAAATATTGTTTCCGTCTGTTCAAAAGTGTAAGCAAACTTCACTTCAGCCTATAAATAATTATCACTTTGGCATTACAATGAAATATGGTCTTTTCCACAATAACATTATACATTTTTTTTCTTAGTACAAGTCCCAGTGTTTCTGCACCCATACTCAGCTCTTCAAAGCCTGGCACATGGTGCCTTTCATTCACTCGGTTTTTCTAACTTACATTAGCTTAATTACACTGAAAATAAAATCATTGGAGCTCTCTGAGCCTTGGACAGTGGTGCTGGCTGATCATTAGTCTCTGGGTTGCTGCTGAGCCTCAAAGGTAAATCTGAACCACTGTTTTCCTCTGCTTAATAAATTTACTAATGAGTTGGCCTGCAGGACAAAAGGTCTGGTAACATAAATATACTGTAGCACAGCGAGCAATATGAGGAAAACATATTGAGAGAGACTAATATTGGGCGTGGTGAAATTAATCAGCCTGCTGTTTGCGACTCTGTTTATAAATAGTTCCTTTCATCCATCATTGAGGAACTGTTATTTCTGGAGTGATATGCATATTCAGCGCTGTCCCCTTATGTTGTACTTTGAATCATACTGTCACCATGCATTAGTATGTACTGTGGTACTACCTTAGTTGTCAGTGTGTCTCTGCATCAGTGTCATCAATATAAATTATTTTATATTCATTGTACTGGATGAATAAAGTGACTAGCTGTCATAGTTCAAATGATGCTGATGTTAGCTCGCCCTGCACTGAATCAGGCAGCAGAGCCTGCTTTTCTCCACTGGGAGTGAGTAATTCTCAACACCACCTCCCCCTTTCCGTTTCACCAGGTTTAACCCAGAAAAGAGGGTGCAACTGTTGATTTGGAGAGCATCCTGATCCGACTCCGAGGAAACCCTGGAAAGAGCAACAGCTAGATCACATGTTGTCTTGGACAAACATGAGGCTGAATGGTCACATTGCTGCAGAGCTACCTGACTGCTGCCGGTATGCTGGGAAATAAAGGCAGCTTTATAGAGGTGAACAGAGTTGGGCTTTCTGCAGTGAATGGGCTCTTACACAATCTAACACAACCTTATGCAGTTCCATGCCCGCCCACAGGGTGTTTACACACGCATCTGCACCAACCCACTGTAAAGAGAGGGAAACACACACACACACTCTCTCTCTCTCTCTCTGTCTCTCTCTCTTGCCACAGGGAAGCCACGGAGAGCTGGGTGGTGAGAGATAAGGGCTTGGGTGAGCTGGGGCTGGAAGCAGGGGCAGCCAAAATGAAGGAAACATCAACATTAAGTGTCTTAGCTGGGCTTTGGGCCACTATGAGCCGCCAGAAGAGCTTAAGCGTGCCTTGGCATGGATTTCGAATGTGTGGAGCTGCACTGGAAGGATGGGACATTCTTCCACAAGAAATTCCATCATTTGGTGTTTTGTTGGTGGTGGTGGTGGAAAATAATGTCTCAGGCACCGCTCCAGGATCTCTCGTAACTGCTCAATTGGGCTGAAATCTGGTGAATAAGAAGACCATGGTACATTGTTTGCACCAGTTACATGCTCATCAAAACTTTCACTGAGAGCTTATTCGTGTGTGTGTGTGTGTGTGTGTGTGTGTGTGTGTGTGTCCATTTTTAAGATCAGGGTGTTTATACGTCTTCTTCTAGACTGATACACCACAGTGCCTTGAAGAGAGAGAGTCCTAGCATAGCAACGGCATGTATGGGCCATTCTGTAGCTCTGGGTGTATCCCCCTGACCTCTGTGCGCATGGGGCCCGCTCCAGGCCCATTTCTCAGTTGGGGACGTTTGATTTCCACCAGTGTCTAAGTATAACCTTCCCTGCCTGTCATCAGTAATCATGGTGAGCCTCAAGATAAAAAAGGCTCTCTGGCCGATGCCCCACAAACAGCAGATTACAGCAAATCACAAATTAAAGTCAGAGAGGAGGCATGCAACGAGAATGAAGGAAGACGAGCGGTGTCCTCCAGAGCCAGAGGTTTACTCTGTTTCATTAATGCCCATGGACTTAATTCCATCAATTCTCAGCAAGACATCGCAGTGCTGGTAAACAAGCCCTAATACCATCTGCTTAGGCCAGTGCAATAAAGATGCTTTCTGTACGCACTCACTCAATCCTAGTTTAGATTTACTCTACTTAACCAGGCTACAGCAATGCCCTGGTGACATTTCAACAAACCTGAAGTTAGGGATGGGGTTTATGTTAGCCTGTAATTGCCAATTTTTGCAAAGTAAAAAATAGCAGAAAATTTAATTCTCTAGGTCAAAACAGACACCATAAGCCCTTGACTGGATTTGGTCTAATAAATGCTGCCCTACTGTAAGAATCAGCTGGAAAACGCATCCACACATAGGTTTCTACCTGTTGTCGTTAAGCTGTGTGTATCTCGGCTTGGGATCTGGGTCCCCGTCATTCACGTCGTAACTCGCATCTGGGTCCTAAGGAAAGACAGACAAAGTGTTTGAGTCAAATGCAGAGACAGTTTCTTCTGCTGGTCAAAAAGCCAAGCGGGTTTAGTACAATCATATCCTCATAAGCCTGCACACTGTTAACATCCATTAACATCTAAATCTGAAAACACAGGATGATTCTTCCAAACCCATACGATCTCTGTATTATTAATACACTGCATCTTTAATCTTCAATGTGTTCTGTTTGTTCTTATGTTATCTATATTTTATTCTTTGCAGCTGCATTGACCCAATTTCTCCACAAGGATTATTAAACTTTTACCTTAAACTTTTCATCTTATAAAGGAGTTGTACTAGGTTGGCCTGTGAATGTTGACAGGTCAAATCATCTATCATAGACTCCCTCAGTCAACTGAAAGTCTGTGAGTCGATCAGTCTGTTGTTTTTTTTTTTTTTGTTTTTTTTAAAGATAGTCGGTGTACAAGTGCATTGCAGTAACACAATAAAACTAAATGCAGCTGCCAACGTGTACGTTCATGATCAAAGTGATAAAATCAGTCAGAAACAGAACAAGAGAAGCACAGAGACACATCGCTGCCTATAGAGCACCTACAGTATTTCTATAGGATTCAGAAGTGTGGCTGCTGCTGAAAATACAGACCCCCAGACCATGCTGCAGCTGTAAGAAAAAAAAGTCTAGGGGAAATATAGCCCCCATCGGGTCTATGGGAAACACTGAAAGGAACCCTGAATTTATGCCTGAGCTGTTTAATCTTTTTCTAATGTTAAAAAAATAAATTTACAAGAGCTTCATTAAACCAGAAATACCTGGTGTCTCATGTGGTTTTATTATTCAAACAAACCTGGCATTCTGAGTCGGCAATTCGGTTTGCCCAGCAATTAAACGTTTTATGCAGCTGTCTTAGTAAATTTTATGTAATGAATATTAATGAATGAATTAATGGGTATTATGTATAATTCTAAATGCACAAAAATGTGATGTGACTCTGTGGCATTGAATTATGATTTATTATGATTTCTTTGATTAGTATTAACATGGTGTATCGACACTGCAACTTAAGTCAATACATTTTCTGACTGACAGAAAGTCTATGAATTAAAACATTAAAAAATAAATAAAACAATGAATATTTGAATAATGTGGAATTTGATTTGACTGAAGGAAATCTGAGCCAGGTACTGCTCAAGTTATACTCACATAGTTCTGTTTCAGGTCAGGGTGGTCCTTCTCTATCCCATCATCCAGGATGGACACCACCACACCTTTACCTGTGTAGCCCAGCTCCCATGCACCCTTGGCATTCAGGTCACGGTGGTTCCCATTGTACTGAGGAAGGAGAAAGCTAACAATAAGCTCATCACCCCCAGAGAGACTTAAGTGCTGACAGGTGCCAGCTTTTAAGCTGGAAATCTGGCGTGGTTGTCTCTTTAAAAAAGATTATCATTTAAGACATTTAGATGAAGAATGAGCTTTGGAGTAATGCATTCAGGAGAAAATGTTTGATCCACTGCTCATTGAATATCAGTCATTTTTCTTCAGTGAGCAGAGAAAGTTTCCCTATGAGAGATCGGCAGTGTTACAAGGTTGTAGGCAGCCTCTATACTCAGTAGTAAGAGCAACAGTGCCAAGATTGCATCTCTTATCAGAGTTAACACCAATGAGTGGCTCTGTCAGCAAAGCACCAGCAAACTGGATGATGGCACACAGCAGTCACTCTGCAGGCATTTTGATGTGCTTTTGACATTCAACTTGACCTTTGGTCAAATGCCATGTCTGTCTTTCATGTACTTCAAAGCTCTTCTTTCTAAAATGCACCCTCAGTTACATATAATTTCTCTCATATACCATCAACCCCTTTTCCCTTGGATTTCAGACCCTTGTATCTTCAGTCTATCAGACAGGATACGGTTTGTTAGTCAAACCTTGTACTGTCATTGACACTTAAATCGTCAAGAAGAAAATCCATTTCAGCCAAAAGTTGTGATCTTCAATCAGATCAAGGCAGAACTTTTGGAGTTGACGCACTGAGCGAGAAGTGTGAGAGAGCCACGTGTAATGCTTCATTTTGAAAAACTCATCAAATAAGCCTTTTTTCCCATCCAGTAATTTTAATGCATCTCTCTAATCTCACCATTCCCTCTGAATGCTGAAATCTTAAGCATGTGAGCAAATATACAGCTTCAGATCTGTGCTTTGAGGCTTGCTCATCATTTATCAGAGCAAAAAGATGTTATTGAGATAAATATAAAAAATATTTACTATTCATAGGAATACGAGATGCATCTGTCAATCACGGACACCCACCCACCGTACAAACCCACCCACGCTCTCCTCTGGCAAGACAGGTTCAGTTTTAATGACAAACTGTGATTCACTGTTACTGTCACATAACCTGAAACCAGGAGAGTGCACAGGTAGGAAGGACCACAGCAGCACACTACTGCAATCTGAAAACATGTGCATTATGTGTTGCCTTTCCAACAAAACATCTAATAACAGAACTAATTCAGAGTTAAAAATATCAGAAAGGAACATATTCAGCTCTTCCTAGACAAATGAGCCAATTTTTCTTAATCCAGCACAGTACATACTCTTCTACAGTACATCATTTATCCATGACCACTGATCCATCTTGGTAGCACTGACACTTTGTCCTACAGTGAGCGCTATTGGATTTCTATATTTATGCCACATTACGCAACTGAAGCCTTGTTACCAAGTTAACTTAGTGGAAGAAATTACACTATTATAATATTTAGTATACAATAATAATTGTATAATACCAAAATAACTGTAAAATACCAAACTACTAGTAAGAAAATACACATACTAAAATAGTATTAGTGCGAATATTAGTAATCACTATCAGAGTAATTCAAATGTCAAAAATAACTGGAAGAGGAGTAAATTGGTTAGCAAATACCTTGTAATATCTGTCAAAATTATATCAAAGGGCTTTGCAGATATTTAATAAATGGCCAACGATGGCAATGATATAAATCCAAGTGTAACAAACTGGATGAACCGTTATGATTTTTTTCCCCCTTTTTTCCCCCATTTTTTCTATTAATCACAGAGACTTCTATCAGGTTAAATATGTTTTTAGAGGGCCACGGCAATATCATGCTAATTAAAATGTACAAAGCTTTGGATTTAGCTTTCACATGGTAGGCTGTGGGCTGCAGTTTTTGTTGTTGTTGTTGTTGTTGTTGCTGCTGTTGTTTTTTATTATTTTATTATAATTTTTAGCCAAATCATAAAGAATTATTTCCTCCTTTATTTATCTGGCTTTATTATAAAATGTTTTATAAGATAATAAGAATGTTATAAATTCATTTTGTGCAAAATTATGGTGTATCCATTGGCAGTATTGACAGTGGTACTAGTATCAATAAAATTCTAATACCCAGCCATGGTGAAAGCACTGTTAACCTCTAGGGGGAATTTACAACATCTAATCACACGGGAAGAGTCAGTCAGTGGGTTCCTGTTGATTCACTTTCCCTTTCAACCTGCCTCTAACAGCTCGAGGACACCAGGGAATTGAGTTTGCCTCTGCTAAAGCACAGGCATTTGAAGAATTAGTGATGCAAGTCTATTTGTTCTGCATCACAATGAACTGTCTCCTGCCTGAAGCAACCTCACGGTAACTGAAGGAAAGGTGGAGCCAAACAGAAATTTTAAGAAATTCTTGCTGCCATATTAATAGGCCAATATACTATATCAGTGGCTTTCTTCAAGCCAAATCTAACATCAATCAACTGAACATGAGAGCATTTCAAGTTGAATCACTTCTTCTCTCTTTGTCTAAGGATTAAAATAAACCAAAGCATTGAAAACATCACTTTAAGGCACACAGTGTATGACCATGGTATTTTAACAGCAGAATGCTGAAGGTGGAAGTCATTCAAACCTGTGCTTGTTCTGCAAACAATACACACACAACAGCATCAACTTGTCCAAACAAAGGTTGCACTCCTTCATACGGGCGTGTCTTCTGACTGAGGTAGAAATTTGGTAAGTGGTATTTGCACACATTCTCCAGACACACACACACTTTTGTTCAGTGACGTTTCTGTCCAGATACACTCACCAGGTACCACTGGTCTCTGAACTTGGGATCTGAAGGCTCTGTGAAGACGTCCCTCTTTTTCCTCCGTTTCACCACCTGCTGCTCTGCCCAAGTCACCTGAGAGAGAAACACACAAACACAAGCACACATAAACAAATTAGCAATGCACACAATATGGTGGAGTGAAGTTCAGCTGAAGGCGGTGAGGAGGAGCGAGGGGGAAATAGTCCAACGGCAAAGAACACTGCTCACTGTAGTATAGAAAAACCATTAGCACAGGCAATAATTATGTACTGGCCATGAGGGTCATCGTGTCAAATGAATTAATAGAGATCCCAATTCACAGTGGGATGACAACAGACACAGAGATTAAAGGCACAGGGGTGCTGTGGGCTCCTCACTAATGAGACTCGCTGACGAACGCCAGAGCAGCCTCAGCCTAATTAAAATTTCTGGACCGGGGTAAATTAGGAACTACAACAGTCTTTTACATGCTTATGGGCAAACACAAACATGTATACACACAAACATATGTATGTACACATTCAAATTCAGTGAAAAGTACAACAACACATTTAGCCAGTCTATAGCAGGCAGGGAGCTTTCCTCATATGGTTGTCAGAGGCAGCGTGCACGCAGTGAAAATAAGCCAGCATCTTACTGCCTCTGTGGGCTTGTGCTCACTGTGCAGCAAAATGCCCAGGTAGATGAGAACAGAAAAATATGTCAAAAAAGGAAGACGGAGAACTGCCGCAAGGACAGAGGACCTGACATGAAGGACAATCAAAGCACACCGCAGCTCTCTCAGCCTCTGCAGAACAGCTGAAGCACCAGAGAAAAAATAATAATAATAAATGAAAGAAAACATAGTTACTTTAGCAGCTACACTCATGCTATGTCAATCCAGCGCTACTAAAATGTAGCACGTATGACACAGGCATAAATAGAAGTGATTTTAGCAACATAGAGGTTTGTGTGAGTTAGTGTTAATACAGCTCCCTTCACTGGTCTGCAGCAAACACAATCAAAGTGGAGCAGATGCCTCCACCGGGGATGTGAGGAGAGGTCAGCTGTGTGAGGTGCAGCTGCACCGATTAAATCACACAGGACCTGGTGAAACCTGGGGGGATGGTTTCATTCAATCATATTTATCTTCTTTTGACAAGGGATTCCCAATTTGACGGTCAGAATCGTTCATACTGGCACCTCTGTAATTGTTTCTTTTTTTATTTCCTTTCATGACACTGACATGCACACAAGAAACCAGGTGAAGTCAGGAAATCTGATTACTGAAAACGCCAGTTGACATGCAGTAGTAGTAGGAATAATCAGGTGACGTTCGTTCCCCAGACTGTTACCGCTGCCGACCGCGGTGTTGTCGCCGAAACACAAATGCCAGCTGGCCTCTTGTTGTGTCGAGTTCCCCGAGCTTCGCCCCTCCACTCCGGAGGGTTGTACAGCTCGGTGAGCGTTTTTCTGCTTCTCTGTAAGTGGTGAAGTAGGCTGTGGCGGATGTGTTTGTGTTCATTTCATTTTAATTTTAACAATAGTAATGCTGACATTAATTTTTTAGGCATTCTCCAACGACCATGTCAAATAGACGGTGAAGTTTTTATTCTTTTATGCCGAGTATGCACAGTGTATGTTTATTGTGTTATTTTCTTATCCGCTGTCTTTGCCTGCACATTCAAACACATATAAAGGTAAAAAGTATTTGTATCGGTCTGCAGCGAAATTTTGTTTCCTCGCTCCGATCAAAAGTTCAACCTTAGTGAACTTTCGTTGTGGCGAACAGCTATTTTTTTTCTTCCAGCTGAATCAAATGTAACGTGACCGCCTCATAATGGGGGCATCCAGGGGGCTCACCTGGTAGAGCAGGTGCCACATATTGATAAGGCTGGTCCATGTTGCTGTGGCCCGGCCCTTTTACTTCATGTCATCCTCCTCCTCTGCCCCGTCTTTCCTGTCTGTCTCTAATAACACTGTCCAAAACCAGCAAAAATGCCTAAAAATAATCTTAAACAAAAATTACAAAAAAAAACAAAATTGGAGTAAGGGTTTGCGTGGCCCACTGATCTGATTTCTCCCCCAGAAATCTAGCTGTGTTAACCAGGTGTCTCCTAGTCCCTTAACCCAATTATGGAAACCTTGTTAATCATTTACATGGCAGTTTTAGAAATTGGCCAACTGCCAAAGGAGGGGAATAACCCGATTACTAAAGCAAAGTAAACACACTGAGTGTCTCAGACTGCTATGAACTCCTCACTGTATGAATGCAACTGTACCTAAGACTGAATTAATGTGATGCAGCGATATTTAGTGAAAAACGTCATGGGACAAAACAGTGATCTTGGCTGAAGTTGTGTCCGGACTTCAGGTGCTGTTGATAATCTTTCTCAGCTTAATCACACTTAGACACACACACGCACACATACACACACACACACACACACACACACACACAGTGATTTAATGAGTGAAACATTCAAATTTAGTATGTTTTGGAGCAAACCAATTATTGCAATGTCAACCACAAACCGAGAAATAAGGAGTTTTGTCCTGCCGTTGTATTTTATCTTAATTTAACAGTCACTTCCACAGTGGTTCTACTTAGGTGCTTTATTATTAGATATACCCTTTATGTTTTTTCTTTTGTCTTCTCTTTTCTTTTCGAAGGGTGTACGGAGGATTTTCATATTCTTACGAAAGGTCAAATTGCCTCATTGCTGAAAGAACACAAAATAACATTTATTAAGTTAGTTAAGTTCATTTACGTTGTAAATGTGCAGCTGGTCATAAATTTCAATAGATTTGTAAAGCTGCCTAGTCCATATGCAAATGATAATGGATTTGCCGTGCAAACATTGACATTTCTGTTTCTTAGCTGGATAATGTGGATTACCACAAGTCCTAACCAGAGTTGAAATAAGGACAAATAACAAATAAACTCTGCATGTCATGGCCTTAAATCAAATTGTATTAAAATGCCACCATATCAAATCGCTGACTGCTTAAACATCTTTCCTGCACTGAACAGCTAAATATTGGTTTTAGTTGGTGAAATTCACATCCTCCAGTCCCCACAGCAGGTTCCCTCCTTCACAAAGTTACAATATAATTACATCTAAAAAATATGATAGGGTTGTTGTTGACAGGACAGCCCAGAAATACATAGGAAGTTGTGTTGATGCACCAGTCCTGGGCACAGTAATATCTTCTATCTGTGGCGAACAGCAGTAATAACAGTAGAGGTTCTCTGGGGTGAGCGAGACAAAGATTCAGTTGTATGCAGCATCTCAATTCAACTTCATTACGCCTCAGTGCATGAGGCTTCCTGTCAGACAGAGACACATACTGTTCATCTCTTATGTCACACTAGTACCACTACTGTGCAATTTCTCCTCCGTCCATTTTCTTTCCATTTCAACTCATTAGATCCCATTCTGCTATGACATCATCATGAAAAACTTTTTTTTTTCTGTGATAGAAACTATACCTTCATAGTTAACAATATAACAATGTTTTAGTTCCTTATAGGGAAATGTTTTTGCTTACCCCCTCTCCTATGGAGTTCAGAGTAAAGTTCAATCACAGAACAGCTCCCTTGCCAATAACAGGACTTGAGATACTCCAGTTTAAAGACGGTCTCTCTAACACCACCCTGCCGTCCCAGCCAGACCTAGACTGCTGTGTATCGCAAGAAGAGAGAAGGCTGAATGACCTCTGTAAATACTCCTGAAGGCAAGGTATAAACATGGCTGACTAGGAGACCATTTAAAGTTCAAATACTTCGAGGAAGGCATGAAGATTTGTTACCTAGCCTGGCTTCTCCTTTCAGTGGCAGAAATCTTCACTGCCACCATTCAGTCTACCAGAAATTTGTACAACCTCTCATCCTAATGTGAAGTGAATCATAGAGATTGTGACCTTATGTCCTCCTACTAATGTTTCCAAACTTCACATAAAACTTTAATGGCCAGTAATAATGTGGATCCATACTACATTCACAAACCAACAGAGTGATGGTCTACTAGATGGCTGTGCTGACTGGCCAAATTATATTATGTGTCTCCTACGATCTCCTTCATGCAAGACAAATTTTTAAAAACAATTCAACGTGAGCTAGCAGCAGATGAGGAGCTGGTGCCAAAAAAGGACCCAGTGTCAGTAGTGTGGAAGTGCTTCAGCTATGCACAGTCATATTTCTCAAAGCAAAGTTATCTATAAAGTTTGTCAAGCAACGGTTGATACTTTCATTGGTAATATGACAAATCTATTTAACCACCCTATAAAGAAGCATTCGAAGGAACATGCTGTGAGTGTTTCACTCAGGTCGGTACGACCCCACTGCTCTGCAACTCACAATTTTCCAAAACATAAACGGTTATTGTTGACAGACGCATTACAGCAATTGAAAAAATACGATAAAAGCTGCAAACAATGGAAAAAGTTGAGTGAGTCAAATTCTATCTGGCTAAGGATACGGTGCCATTCAAAGCTGTAGACAACGAGGGATTTAAGACACTCATGCACACTTTAGGTGAGCTCTGAGTACTCAAAAAATCTGTTATTTAATGGTTGTTTTGTCTATTGACTGCTGCTTACAAGTTTGTTTGATATTTAAAATAAAATTCACATTTTACTGGCCATTTTGAAAACAGTGTCTTAAATGCAATATTTTGTTTAAAATGGGGCTTGTTCATGACTGGATATTCTCAACAGTACATTTCAAAACAGGGAACAAAGATTGTAATTCAGATCATGGATTGTGATAGTGTGTTAAAAACAAGATCGCCCTGCAATACTGTGAAACGCACCATGATACTTTAAAGCATAGTAAAATGGAGTTGAGATCACAGTTCTCAAATGTTTACTCTCCAATTCAGAGTTTCTGGGAGCTAGAAATGTTAGGTACTAACTTTTCATACTGATTAGACTGACTTTAGGCAGGGTTGTAACAACAGACATTTCCATTTTGTATTCTGCTATTTTTGAACAAAGAGGAAACAGAGTCTTAGGGAGTTCCTTAATAGTTTGTGACAGAACCAGGAGCCCAGTAGTTGACAGCTAGCATTTCCTTTATAAATGGGTCCGGAAAATGGAAAATAGAGTGCCTCCTTCCCCTCCATCGAGACCGTTCGCATGCAGAACTTGGTTAATGTTCACATACAGGCTGGTCAGTTAATGTTTCAGTTGAACAGATAGGCCTCTCTCTCTCCCACGTCACCCGCCCACCCATAGCTCTGTCCTCCTTCATTACACAAATATAATGTCGTCCCTTTATGGCCAAATGGAAGTCCCAACTAAGGCATCATTACTATAAAGGAACACATGGTAATAAAAAAATGAGAACAGTTCAGCAGTTACGGAATATGTGCTATGGCATAGCTATAAGACAGCTCATATTCATAGGTGGCTGAATGGTTAAGTTCCCATTTCTGGAGCCTCACACGCCTTTCCTGGATCAAATCCCATCACAAATAATTTTACTTATGTACACAGAAAATGTCTGAGCTAGAAAGACACAGATACAGAAGGCAGTTCATGGAGGAAGCAGTTAGGCCAAACCTAAAATCTTCTAGAAACTATCATCAGGGCTCAGTCAGTCTATCAGAGCTGGCAGAGGTCCAGGTGCTTTAGTCAGTAATTAGAGACTCTTCAAAGAAAGTATACTGAGCCATTGGTGGGGGATTCATCTCTAACAGTTACAAAGCTGTAGGCCAATCTCTCTAGGATATTATAGTTTCTCTCATTATAACTGACAGAACAATATACTGTTGCAGTGAAATGAAGGTGATTTTCTCTGTTTTCTACAGAAAGATTCAGACTGATAGAAATATGAGTCAAATCTGCAATGATGTACTTGTTGATAAAGGGATTTGATCAGATAATTTATTGCAGCTAGGTTGCCAAGATTTGCTGGTCTGGATAGGAGAGGATTTATGTGCAAAAAATGTGGAGATTGGTCAAAATTGCAAGCGATTGCAACATTTGCTCTGTTCTCTTGATTTCAAATAAATAAACAAATAAATAAATAAATGAACAAAAATCTTGTAAACTACTGGAGGAACTGACAAGCTGGCCTGAGCTTTCCTGAACAAGGCAGGAGGACCTGGCACTGTGAGGCTCCACTTTCTCTGAGGTGCTGTGGGAAAAAAGGAATTCAACAACAGGAAATAAAGCTGCAGCGGGAAAGGAAATCCCAAAGAGGGAGGTGGAGGAGGTGGGCCAATTCTAAGAGTGGACAGGAACAAAGAAAACGGCAGATATGTTTCTTTTCCCAGTGTGCACCTGTTCTTTGTGGCCACACAGCACGACAACAAGGCCAATGACATCTGGAGCTGGGTTTCACTAACTTTTTAAAGGTAGCAGACTAGTGCAGTGAAACCTAATCTCACTTGGGCGAGGCAAGGTTTTTTTTTTTCTCCTCTATTTCCAATACTGAATAATAGTCTTCAGACTTTCTCAAAGTGGAGCAGGTTGAAGGATTATATGAACTGTGTTTGAACACAGAACTGAGGCCACTGGGGCTTCAGAGCTATTGGGGGTTTCAAGTGAGCAGATTATAACTTGCATTATGAAGAAACAGAGCCAGAAAAAAAGACTAAATTTATATGTCTACATACAATTAGCCCAAAATGTCAAGTGGATTCTTCTAAATTTACAGGTTTTTACATATCAGTTATAAATGAGAGGCTGAAATGTTTTGATAAATTAAGTGTTCAGGCCCTTTGCAATTACACTCCAGAAGTTGACACAGATGACAAAGTCATCTCATTACTGTGGGTTTGCTGACACTGATCAAAGTACCTTCCCCAGACTCTGTGTCCCACACAGAGTCACCATGTCAGCCAGCTTCCCAAAGAACGTGTCAGAGCAGAAATTCTACCATAAAGAGCAAGGAACTGTTTGCATACTGCACAAACAGATCTGTAAGGAGGCATGGATCTGGTGAAGGGTAGAAAACAATTTCTACAAGTTCACTTTAACAGTAACAATAACAGCTCCATCATTAGGAAATGGAAAAATATGGATTTGATGAGACGCAATTAACAGAATTAGTCACCCAAACAAACTGAGCAACCTGACAAGAAGGACCTTGGTCAGAGCTGAGCAAGACCACGCAGAGTTCTTTGAAGCTGGTGGGAGATTGCGCGAGCAGGGCAACAGTCACTGCAGCACTTCACAAATATGTCAGGACATAAGGAAGGCAAATGACAGCACCTTGGACTTCACAAAAAGGTATATGAAAGAAGCAGAGCATGAGGCAAGACGTTCTGTAGCCTTATGAAATGAAAACTTAAGCCATAATTCAAGGCTCTATGTTGGGCAGACAGACATACACTTGTGCAGTGTAGGCAAAATGATCTAAACGGACTGAAAGCTTTGCAAGTTGCATTTGAAATAAGTGCATGTCCTCTCAGTCACAAAAAGAATGTATAAGGTTGCATCAATCCAATTCCTCCTTAGAAAAAGTGAACATGGCAAAATTGATGCATTATTGTCTGTGGCACCGAGAACGTCCACACAGTACTGAGTCACCAGAAGTTAAGTATTTTGAAACTTAATTCAACAAACTAATGGACAATATTAAAACCGACCTTGTCATTCAAGTTTTACTGTCAGACAACTGGACATGCTGATTAAACCGCATGCAACAGGTTATTAGTGGGGCTTATTATCATGGTTAGCAGTCTTAGCCTCAAACAGCTAACCACTGGCTAGCAAGCAAGGTAGCTAATGCACAGCCAGTGGCATCAAGACAAGCAAGACAAGATACTCTTCCCTGCCAGCAGGAATCAGCATCAACTCTTTAAAGTACCCAAATGTGAAGATTACCTAAACTGTAGTCCTTTGGCAGTATTAGCAGCCCACACAGCAGGCTACTTTTTGTTGTTAAATGGGAAGATGTACAAAATAATCTGCAAGGCTTAGGCTGAAGTAATGTTAGCAGATTTGTGTTTCATGTTTATAGTGTTCAGTCGTTTATAAGGAACCAAACGATAAAAGAACAATGTAAAACAGGAATATCGCTTTTGTATAAACTGTGTTCAGTGTATCCATTACCGAAGAAATCTGTTTGAATATGTTCCAAAATCCATCTTTCCACTAAAATAGACTTGAAACTATTAAATGCAATGATATGGCTTAATGCATCACTGCTGTCGTGGGATTTGGTGTGCATGCATTGCACTGTGCTGCAATACAAAGCAGATCAATTATCAAACCATAATGTGGTCTAAAGTTTTATGAGTATTAGTGTTAACTACAAATTCGTGTGGAAATTTGACAAATAATGTTGAATGACCTGGAGCAAGCGGTTATGTGTTCCACTGAGAAGTGCGCTTTAATCATTCCAACTGAATGCACAGGGGAACACTGAGCCAAATTGCACAGGCGGATGTGTTGAATAATGGCGATCATTTGGTCATTACGTTTTCTCAATGCTGTCATACAGCATAAGATGCACCAGCAATCTCATTATGCATTTGGGTCCAGGCTATGTCAGTTAGGGTGACTGAGTAATACCGAATCTAATTTTCCATAATAAATCCTCATTGGGGGATTTGAATAAATTTCATATGCTGTGTTAAATAATGCCAGCCCTACTACAGAACATTGTATCTTCTGTGAAAAAGCATTTCATTTGTTTGATATTACAGCACAAAGTTTCGCTAAATTTAAAATTTGCTCTGAGTTCAGGCTAGTATATCAAAATTGTTGTTCAGATTCTGTATAGTGATATATAGATCTACAACACTCCTCCAATAATTATCTCCACCAGAAGATTATCTGTTTGATTGGGTGTGTCCGTGTGTCTGTTTATCGTTCTGTGTGTCCGTGGCTAATCTCTCAAACTACTGGGCCTATCAGCCTAAAATCTTTTGTGGACAGTTGTGACCGTGTGAGGAAGAACCTTTTGTGGTTGAAGTAATTCAAAAACTTTGAAAAACATTTGTTATCACTACTTCCACTCCCTCACCCCATTCATTGTCTAGCTTGCTCAATTATCACTGCTCTCTCTCTCTCTCTCTCTGTTCACATACTACTGGGCCCATCAGCTCTATAAGCTGTTTTTTTTTATTTATTTATTTATTTATTTTATCCTATTGTGGACATGTTTGCTCTGATCGCAGGTGGAAAAATCCAGAACATGCGTTGTGTTTTCTGGGCAAGTTTATAAAACACATGGCTGATGAAGAAAGTCAAAGCCATCATAGAAAACCCCTCTCACCCTCTCTGCAACAAGTTGTGGTGCAAAGCAATAACAACTATCTACCTAATATAGACACTGTGTCCCCACACATGCCTGGAAGAGATCTGCACTCTACTGAGTGCACTCTTCTAGTTTTGATTTGTCATGATTTCAGGCAAATTTCACAGCCAAATAAAGGGAAAGATGATGATCATCCACTGAGTGGCTGTAATTAGTAACTCAGTCATTGCAGGTGTATTTCTTCTGATAAGTTATAATAGAAATTTGAGAAGCCAGTCAGAGGTTGTATTTAGATTATTATATTTTGTCCGATTTCTCTGTGATTCTATGTAATATTTTTACTCTTACATGTCATTTTTGTAGTTTCATGAGAGAGAGAGAGGTGAGAGAGAGCAACAGAGAGAGCGAGAGAGAGAGTGTGTGTCGGTGTTGGAAGTGTTGGAGGGATGCCGACGTGAAACTATGGTTGTAAACAGTATTATGTTGTAAATGGCTGTAGACTTTTCTGATGGAAGAGCCATATATCTGTTATCAATCCTTAAATCCTTTTCAGATGTAGGCTTTCTCATGTTCTCATGGCTACAAAGATTCATTTCACATTCTTCCCTTTGTCCTTCCCAGTGGCATCTCCATGGCACTCTGTATGCATTGTCCAAGCTACAGGTACGACACAAAGTCATTTGGGGGTTGCCATGTGCTGGAAGTAAGATTTACCTCAAGACCTCATCCAAAAGAGAAACACAGAAATGTGAAATGAAAGCAATCCCAAATTAGCTCAGACAAGCAGAAGGAACTGGTTTCAGAGAGGTCTACAAAGAAGTGTATGTATCCAGGGAACATCCGTAGGACCCACCAGCTTACCTTTCAGCACTAAGGTAAAAGGCAAACAGACACACCAGATGTTATGGGCTGTCTACAGCATCCATTAAAAGAGGGTGATAAATGAGAGCCAAGTGCTTGGCTCTTTGCCCTGTAACTGTTGGCTGACCGTACTCCTTTTTGCTACTCTGCTTCTAAACCTGCACTGCACACAGTAATGTCAGGTTTCAACAATAATGATCACCCAGTGGCCCAAGGCCAGCATGACACTGATTTGGGCTAACTGATTGGTCAGTCACAGGCCCAGTAAGTTTCTGGCTTTACAATTACTTACCTGGTGATAAGCCTGTTATCTTTTCCTTGCTGCGCTGCTATTGGCCCGCTCTCCTCCCTGTTGTGCTTTCTCTGACCAATCAGACTAGATGCTGCTTCAGAATAAGTCAAATCGGTGTGTGGATTTAACATGGTGAGGGGTATTTCATATTACAAAGAGAAGAAAAAAAAGGCTGTTTCTTTCATCTTGGAAGTGATAGTATTCTGATTGAAAATGATGAATCAATCCCACACAGTTTGCCATAAGCAAGATGGATGAAGCTCAACATTTAATCATGTGAAAAATACAGTTCCAAACCAACATGGACAGTTGCGTGGTCAGAATATTGAATTATAAAATCACACATAATGAAACCTTTTCAGATAGTTATTTAAACTGTTTATGTGTCATGCACAGACTTACAATAAGGACATCTGATGGTGGTACCTCTACATAGTTTCTTTTGTGACAACAAGAAAAGTGACATGTGCCCAAACCACTTTCAAAAACCATAATGAGTACAAGAACTCCTTGGTCTGCTGAAGAGCTTGGAAGTCATAATTTCTGCAGCTCTTTTACTATTATTACAGTATTCTTTAAATACGGCAACCCATTTTATCTTGCAAAATGTCAGTAATCATATAATTTGTTTTCTCAACATATCTATGTTTGAAGTAGGCATGTAATAAGCTTAGATATGAATATTTATTTTGTGACCTTGCATTTATTCATAACTATAACCACAGACATTGAGTGTTATCTATGCCAGCAAAACCCACAACAAAAGTCTCACATGTTTGCACTGGATCTGAACCTAATCAGAGTTGAGAATTATGAGAATTATGAGAAGTGTGAGAATTTCCAAGATCATTTTACACCTAGGCAAAAGTATTTCTGATGGAAATTGTGTCAACACGTGAATGCCTACCCAAGTCCCATATTCCCTCCAAATGGCACGTAAAGGGCCTGGACATGTCTGGCTACACTGATAGTGAAACCACAGCCACCACCCATGCACTAGATTCCATCTCCCTCTTCAAAATACAGCAGCAGCCCATTATGTCTAAGTGTGTGAACGTGTGAGTACCCACATACTCACACATTCTTTCCCCGCAGCGTACTCGGACACATCAATAAACCTCATCCATACCCATACACACAGCCCAACAACTGCACCCCCAGCTCAAATGCCTTACCTTGGGTTCTCTTTGTAGACGGACATGCGTACCCCTGTGATCCGACAGCGATCTCTTCATCACCGTACGATGCCGGAAGTGATAATAATCACCAAACACCTACAAAAAGAAAGACATAATCATTCATCACAGAAAGCCATTTATTTAAACCATTCTCTCTGTTTCTCATTTGACAAGGCAGTAGCGTATCATAATTGTGCGAAAATAGCTTATTTGAAGGACATAATTACTATGGCCATGCTAATTTAATTTTTTTGTTGTTGCAAGAATACCATTAAAATATTATCTAAAAAGTACTGTCTAAAAAGATCAGCCTGTGGATAATACACAACTACAAACTGAGTACCCCTGAAAAAACATCTGAGCTAAATTGCTCTCCCATTAAATAATTGTATTCAACAAGGAGAGCCGGCTCCTGCTGCAGTCATTGATGGAGCCAGATGTGAGACAGCATCTGACCCGCTGTAATACAACACAGCCCATCAAATCCTGGCTAACTGAGAGCGACTTGACCGGGAGCCAAACGACTGCCCAAATAAGACTGGACACTGCTTTTGTACAGTGTCACTGGACAGGGAAACAGCAGATGCACTGGCTGTGACCCCACTTTAATGAGAAAATATAGATGCTGCCTACATAATGGCAGGGCAAACAGGTCACATAGAGACATATATACATCAGAGTATGCATAGTCTTAGTAAAAGAATGTCATTGCTCTGACTGAAAAATGCATAAAATGTTCTATTCTACTCTATTCTACTATTTGGTCTCAATGAAAATAAACTCATAAGTAATAGATACTTATGAGTTTATTTTCACTGAGACCAAAGCAATTACGAACGGCGTCCAACCTCCGCATCTGCTAGCCAAATGTAGCATTCAAGCATATTTGGGAGCATCACAATATTTCAGTATTCACAGCTTTCATAAGCCAAGATGATATGAGTTCAACATGTCAGTACAAATCTCCCACCCACCTTCATGCTACTGCAAACCATAAATTTTTCCCTGCATTTAACTCACCAATGCAAATGCCGCAATAATGGCACACCCTATCTGAAATGGTGATAACTGGCTACATTAGCAAGTAAGACAAGGTGTGCACACATTTTTAAATAATTAAGATTATTCTCATCTCATTTATTTGTAGAGCTTAGCCCAACCAACCCAGCACTACCACCTTGACTAACACATCCCCTGTGGGACACCCTGTACATGACCCATAATCCTCTGCACTCTGTCCAGTCATTACCACTGTGTAATTGAGGGCATTAATATCAAATAGTGACATTCTTGCCCCAGACAGAATATACTGGACTAGCACAGAAAATGAGCACATTCAGACATTAACAAGCACACAGGTGGCATAAATCCACAGTGAGATCTCAACATGTCAGAGTGGACCAGTTTCATACATTGTGGTCACAACATGGTGGCATGAATGGGCCGTATTTGTCTTGAAATGTTCCTCATGGTTATAGTAGATCTATACCTAGGGGAAGCATTGTGTGCAGGCCTGTCAGACAGGGCAATACATGATCAATACATGAAATCCAAAGGGACATTTTTATGCTCACAGTGAGTATTCAGCCTCCTATCCAATCCCTAAAAGTCCATCAACCAGTCAACTGACCACCAGCAACTGACTGGTGGTCAATTGCTGATTTTACTAAAGAGAATAAAGCCGAAGACAGCCAGATCTGGTGCCATAAACAAAATTACCAATGACTGGACACATTCTACAAGCGTATACATAAGCATCATGGCAGGTGCTGATATAAAAAGAGAAGGGAATTCAATTTTGGGCAACAGAATGGGATACATACTGTCCCAGCAGAAGACGTAGCACAGCCAAGGTACAGCAGCGGGTGGTGCAATGTTCCTTCACTCCAGAGGAGGCAGGGCTCAGTCCTCCAGCCTCCTCTGCTCCCATTTAATCACAGTAAACAGGCCAATTCCAGGCAAGCTGACACAAATAGCCCCGGCACACAAAGCCAGTGGACAATAGGGAGGCAATAACCAAAAGAGAACACCCACTTTATAACGAGATGCAGCTTTGTGGAAGGAGCACCACCGCAGCCACAAGTTTTTGTGTAGATGTGTGCGCGCGCGTGCATGTGTGTGTTTGTTACTGTTATGGAGCAAGATCAAAGCTACAAGCGAGTGCAGAATGTAAATGGAATAAAATGCTGACATCCAAAAGCATTAGTTGAGCCAATTGTCCCTCTTCTGAGAGGAAAGAAGAATAGGAGCAGGTTGTGGGTCCATTGTGTTAATCCAGATAAGAGCTTGGGAGGTTGGGCACTGATCAAAGACGTGGGTGGAGAGTGGCGGGGTCTATTAAGCAACTCTAAGTAACATTAAAATGAATAAGACACTTCTAAAACAAAGCAGCGAGGGCTAATTCAGACAGAGCATTTATTCAAAGGAAAAGCCACCCTAAAATACTAACAGTGTTAAGGAAACTAGCTATTAGCTATGTGCATTTCTGGGCCTATATTATTATCCGGTGGTGTATTTTTTCCTTTTCCCTGTGGATTACTGGCCCAATGCGCATGACATGAGGTCTCATTATAATACCTCCAGCACAGCTACAAAGAAGTTTGAGAGAAAAGTTTCAGCAATCTAAACATAAACAGTAAACATCAGGTTTAGGTATAAGTCCCTCAGAAGTAAAGAACAAAGCCTTCTTTGTAAACTTACATTTCACACAAACATTGAGAAATCAAAACCAGGACAAATCAATCGTAGAGGAGGCAAAAATACCAATTCCTCCACCAGCAATAGCACAAACTGACCAGAATGCAATGCTGCCACAAGACATTTGTGTTTTTAGCAAAGGGTGCAGCTCACACATTGTGTTGATTGGATAAAATCGTGCTCCGCTATTGCCATTGCAGTTGTTTTCACCACCACCAAGTATAACCAACAAGCTGAATGCAACAAGTTCAGTCCCATTCTGTAAAATATAGGATGTCACTAAAGATTCACTGAGGTAAAAGTAGATAAGGGTTGAGGAAATGTAGGCAACCCAAAATAAAAAAATATATCACTTGATCATAAATCATATCCTAGAATGCACTCACTATAACAGATTGATTATATATTACAAAGTAAAGGTATCTGATGGTGGAATTTTTCCTCTAAGACAAAATGAAGAAGAAAAAAATGACAGGTCACTAAATTTTCAAAGCCAACTCATTTCCACACTTCTGTCAAAAACTGAGCTGTCCTTGGCACCTGACCTTATCGATGTAAGAACAGACAGAAAGTCGTGCACTGACACTTGCTGGCATGAATTCGAACAGAATGTAAAACCACTCAGAAACAGCCACAACGGCCACAGTACAAGACAAAAAATAACCACCTCAGGCTTTAGAGAGATTAGTTCCAATCACAGCACTGGAAAAACAGTTGTATGTATGCATAAACACACACACACACACACATACACACACACACGGGGGACAAAGATCACATATTCAAGCCAGCTCACACAGACACACATGCACTAACACATACAACCTCAATCAACAAATAAACTCATTCTGCTGCAGCCAAATGTCTACCCTGCAGCTCAACCATCATCCTGCAATAAAGGAAAACTTAAGAGTTTAATATTTTTTAAATTTATTTATAAATCAAGAGACCACATTGTGTCCGTAGGGATTAAGTGCTTTGCTGTGGAAAAAGGCTATTTACACCAAAGACATTTAAAGCATGGAAATGTGGAAATCAGGACTTGTGAGTGACCATTACTGATGCGATAAGCTCAGCACCAATAGAGCAGAACAGCCTTAACTGGTACTCCTCTGACTGGACCATTACTGGAGTGAGGCATTAATCCATCACCTCATTGAAATGCACAGTAACAGACAGGGGAAAATTACTGTCTGCTGGGTTGTTTGCCTGTTTGCTTCCCCCAGCCTGCCAAGTTTACCTTGTGGGAAAGCACTTATCAAAAGGTCTGGTGTCTGTTGACACAATTATGTTCAACAAAGAGCCCAACAATATCTGGAGACACATTGGAGGCGAGGTTTGGGGCAGGAATAAAGTGATGTGTGATTGTATTCCATATGGAGCTGCGACAGATCAGGTGGAAACCCTGAGGATTTTGGAAATGCTACCCAAGGGCTGTCCATTATGGGCAGCAGTTAAACGAAGGACGCCGCAAACATGAGCTTTTTTTGTTTTTCAGTTCTGGTGTGTTTGATTTGGGAGCATCAAGGTCCAACATGTGGCTCCATCTTCTCTGAGCATCACCTGAGTTGAAATTAATTGCCCTGACAAGCAGGACATCAGCAAATGAGACTTACGCACACAAGTGGCACACCCTCCAAAAATAATCCTGCAATTTGTTTTTATAATGAGGCTGCAGTCTGATTGCTCACAAAGGTGCAGCCGTGGCAGAGGGGCAGAGAGCACCGCACTGGCAGCTGGACATAACCAGCAGTTTCTTTCAGCCCAGACCAGAGCAGGCCAAGTTGCCCCCGCACAACACTGAACGGGGTTTGCACAGCTGGTCGGCCTGTCTGCCAGACTGCACTTAAACCTCATCATTGGTTTTCTCCTCTTTGTTTACTCACCTTAATCCTTTGTCCTGCAGTGCTCATCCAGTCTTGTGTGCCTCTCCCTGTCCTCTCATCTCTAGTTTTATCTGCTCACTACATCATTTACTTTACAAAAATATGAATTTGTTCTGTCTGATCAAAATCACTACACGCATGGCAGCCTCCGGTACAATTGGCACATTTGCTTTGTCTAAAGCAAGCACAGCCCTACTTTCTGTAACATTTCTGGGTCACTGAGATGCACTAAGGTGAATGGGTGGCTAACATGCAGGAAACAGATCCAGTACACCAACACACCTAGAGCAAAGCCAAACACCCAACTGCTGCAGACTACTAAACTATACATTTGAGGCCTTATAAGGAAAACACAAGTTAACTTATTTATCCACACATCAACCCATTCTCAACAAGCTACTGGCCACATTCCCCTACAGTGTTTGAAAATGCAGATTATGACTCTTGGTGGTACAGAAAGCTGTATGTCTCATTTGATCTGAAAAAGGCTACAGTAATCAATTTAATGGTGCCAGCAAAAACAGCTGGTTTAAACACGATGGTGAAATATGGGACGTTTGGGTGGGCAATAACACAAGACTGATAGCCTTTGTGTGCACAGCTGAGAAAAGCCCCAATAACTTTGCTATCTCCAAAGGTGCAGCAGGGTGACAAAGTGAGTAGGGTGGCAATCTTTCATTTGGGTCAGGGTTCAAGACCCCAGTGACAGCAAGCCTCCACACTGCTTTAGTGTCCTTGAGCATGACACTAAATCCCTATAAGTTCAGGAGCATTATTCTGTATCTGACCCTGGGGGTTAGGGGTATCGAAAACTGACTTTTTCCTGCTCTATCATGGACATGATCTCAACCTTTGATTGATTTTTCCATGTTTGTCCCACAATTATTTTGGACTATTTAACTGCTTATCTCCATTCCTTCAGTAGACAAAAAAATGCTCCTTTACTCTAAAGCTTTCTTCCACCTTGCTGTGATCTGAACAAAAGGAAACAAATTTCTTTATTTCAGTCAGGCCACCACTGTTCCTTCAATTCATGCCTGTCTGTCACCTCCGCAGGAAATACATTTAAGCTTGTTTGCATGTTTAGCACTTTCATGATGAATTCCACTGTGAACAAAAGTAGTTTAACTGTGATGATGAGATGTAAACATGTGCAATAAAATCAGAGGTGACTTGGAGGATACACCATCAGTCCCATTTTGATGGATGTTAGACAGATGACGCAGCTTAATAACTTGCAGGTGTATGATTAAAAAAAGATGCAACAAGACTAGATAAATCAGTTCAGTAATGTGATTGCATTATATACTGATTCCATTACCTTTCTTTTACAAGAAGGGAAAACATACAATTTAGAAAACAGAATGGTAAATTCAAGGAGAGGAGCAACTACTATAAAATATGCACAAACAAATCAGTGTTTTTGCATGGTCCAGCCTCTTTGGGACTCCTTAGAATAGAATAGCCTTTATTGTCATTACACCGTGTTGGTGCAACGAAATTATGTGTGCTCCCACTGAGCCACCATGCACCACAGAGATTACAATTTACAATTTACACATTTACACATTTACACAATAGCAATTTACACTTTACACAATAATACACAAATGTACACATTTGTTTACGATTTTGGCATAATTTACAGGCAATTTTACACAGTGAGCAGGCAAATATTGCACAGCAAAAGGAATTTGCATGGATTTGACAAAACTGAGGTTAAA
>OMKZ01013958.1:53710-65802 GCA_900302535.1 Neoniphon sammara
CATTACCTTTCTTTTACAAGAAGGGAAAACATACAATTTAGAAAACAGAATGGTAAATTCAAGGAGAGGAGCAACTACTATAAAATATGCACAAACAAATCAGTGTTTTTGCATGGTCCAGCCTCTTTGGGACTCCTTCAGGTTACTGAATGGGGGACAGGACAACTCTTTGACTTCAGCACACCTGGACTTTATGGACTGGATCAGTGTGTAAAAAGTTTACAGTGTCATGGCAGAGCTGCTGCAGGGCTGTTAGCCCATGGGTCGATGAGAGCTGACCTCAGACACCTACCTTCATAACAAACTCTTTAAGCTGACAGCGCTGTGAGGGTACAGGCAGATAAGCAAAGGGCGGCAAACATACACAATTACACAGCTCTGTGAACAGCAGAGCCACAGTTTTTCTGTGTTTCTATCTAGACACTATCATGATCAATTACAGAAAGATCAATAAAGCTGAGCAGCAGATATCTGTCAACTCAGTGAGTGCTCTATTCTTTCTCACTGTTGTGGAAAAGACAACATGGCCAATGGCCTGATAAGTTCCTATTAAGGACATGTTGCCCTTGGCAATTTACTAAGTTTAGAATCAACCCAGTGGTTCTCAAAGTTTTTTTATCACTTGACAACAGAAAATTTTTGGCTTCAGCAAAAAAGAAAACCTCCTCATCAAGCGTGATGTGGCAAAAGGGAGGAGAATGGCTGCAGCCCTCTGGCCTAGGAGTCGGTGCTGGCTCTCTACACAAAACCAGAAATGTCTCAGTGTAGGAGATCTGAACTTCAGCCTGAGGGTGGAGTCAGAGGTCATCTTAAAGAACTGCTGCTCCTCAGCAGAGCTAAAATCAACAAGCGTTTCTCTCTGATCCGGTCATAAGAAGTCTGAGAAGTATTTCTGAAAATACCCTGCCGCCAGCGCAATGACGCGTTAGTTTGGACAAGGAGTCACTGAGATCACTGGGAACTCTATCAGTAAATTCCTTTAACTTATCAAAAGAACCCGTGTTTCCTTGGTACATTCACTCCCCCACTTTCTTTTCAGCCTTGTGGTGAATGAGTTGATGTGTCAGGTGTTAATTACTGCAGATTCAGTTCATGCAGTCATTGAGATAAGCCAGTTTCCTTTTAATTGTGATTTTTTCATGGTGAGTGAAGGACAGTCACCCAGCCTCACTGTGAAACAACAGAGCAGTACGTTCAACATCTCCTCAGACTGATGACAGCAGTCAAGCTTTAAGGGGTCCTGTTTTCACATAATGCCCAATGGAAATGACTTTGAACAAAACCTTATTAAATTGTGAACTTAACTGCTTTGATGAGAGTGCATCGATGTGAATAATGTGATGGGTCAATTTCACCTTTGGTGCACCTCTCTAAATGAGCACCAAGTTTACCTGCCATAGCTTGGGCTCCATCAGTGCAAACATGCATGCAGTCTTCCCATTTAAATCCAGCTTCTCCAAGGTAAAAAGTCCAGTATGTTAAAGAGTTTATCAAATGTTCTGCTTAGGACATGCTGTATTTGCAAAACAGTAAATCCACTTTCAGAGTTACTGTTTCACCACAGTATAACGCAAGCAATTAAGAAACGGTCTCCACTGCTGTCCATGGCCCCATCCACTTGTAGGGCAGGGCACTTATCTTAAATCTTTTCTATAGGCTGCTGCCCTGAGTAATTTGAAATGTCTGCTGCGCTCCTTGAGACAGTGTTGTTAGACCAGCCAGATAGCATTCAATTTAGAGTCACCTGCTTCATTCAGCATGTTTGACACATCCTGCAGCAGGAAGGATCAATTTCTCAGCTCTCATATGTGATTTGTTGAATTGCACAATAAGATAGGTGACTTTGTGAGAGGGCATTTGCACTTCAGCTGTCAGTGCAGTGGCTTTTACAAAACAAGTCTGCTGGCTGTGATTTTCATCGAGGGTCTTCTGGAAATAAATCTATCTGCACACTTGGATGCAGTTTTTTTTCCTGGGTGCCTCTCAATTTGTTTGGTTTCATCCTGTCAGCTGCACGTTTTAAGACATACAACGCACACGGGTCTCCCCTCCCCTCCAAAGACGGAAACAGCGGGGAAAGTCAAGTCAAGTGCATATGATTCATTGTATTTGAATGTTTTGTGACTAAAGCTGACTCTGCAGCACCTGGCACAGCAGATGGTTCTTTCCTTTTCAACCAGTAAAAAATGTATTGATGTTCTTGCTTTGGCTTGCCTTTTTCTATAATTTGATGCATTATTTTTTGAATTCTGACTGCAATGGAGGTCGCTTTGTTCACTGCACCCACTGCAGCATTTTGTTTTCATTAAATATTTCATTCAGTTTCTTTTTTCCCACCCCTCACCTCCTACGACCTCCACTTCACTAGTCCTTCAGTGGTGAAGACCTCAGGCACAACTCATTAAGAGAGTCACAAGAAATCCAATCTGAGTGGTTTTGCAGTGACTCAGACTGGTGAGGAATTCCTGCTCAAACTGGTCATATGATTCATTTAAGAGAGTACAAATGCTTTTAAGTGAACTTGTGTCATACACAGCCAAATGAATAAACCAACTCTGTGCCACTAATAAATCTCTACCCAGTTGGACTGTAATGTATGAATGTAAATGAAAGTTAAAAAAAAAAAAATCTATATTTAAAATATTCCAAGACCCAAGAAAAAAAAACCCTGGGTTAATTTGACCATTTGAGTTTTAGGAGAAACAGTCTAGTCAATCAGAAAAAGAGGACTACACTGTAACACTTCATACAGCACTCATACTGCAATTCGCTTTTCAGGCACTTGATAAATTATGAAATACATCTTTTTGAGATTTCAGTACCTCCATTTTCATTGATTAAAATTACCTCTTGGTGGCAAAATAGCATGAAAAATGTTTCTCATAAAGTAGTAATTTATCACATCTGACAGTGCCAAAGTGACCATTACAAATATCAAATATCCAAGCAATGCCTGTTTCCAATTCACATGGGACTATTTGAATGGCACAATAAATAGATAAATTAAAAAAAAAAAACTTGAATTCGTGTTGAACTACAGAGCCAGGAAGAACCGAGACAACGTCAACGTCTACAGTGTTGATTAATATTTCATGTGCTAGGCCTATTTTTGCTGGACCCTTTTTTACGTGGTACATCAATATGGGCCCCCAGACCATTTACCCTCTTTCTCACACACTATGAGCACGAACAACACGGCTTACCCTAAAAAAGACCCATAACCCCCCTCAGACAATGACTACACTCGCCTTGGCCTACTTTAGAGGATAACCCAGCGTCTTCACAGAGTGGGACACGGTTATTTTTGTGCTGTGTGATTCTGTTTGGGATTTTCAGATGTTGTTCATTAAATTCAAAAAGGGAAAATGGGAATGCCTCGAGTATGGACTTTCAAAGACAATTCAACATAACAGGCACGGCACAAAATCAGAAGGAATTGGTCCAAGAGTCTGCTGTATGATCATAGTCACAGATCTTCCAATATACAAAAATTTCAATCACCCTGCTCTGTTAAATCCGTCGCAGCCTGAAACAAGCCACTTTACATGTTCGATCTGCTGGAAATCAAAGGTCGGCTTCACTGCAGTCATACCAACATTTGAGAGATAATCTTCTCAAACTGCGTCTACTCTTATGCAGATGCCTGGACGAGCTCATCCTCATTAGTGGTGAAATTCCATTGCAACCACCTCTAGTTAGCCAGTTAGGGAGAGTGAGTGGGGGAGGGAAAGAGAGCAAGAGCGAGACAGAGAGAGAGAGAGAGGGAAAGAGAAGGGGAAGGTTGAAAGGAGACAGCTAAATTGAGATGGAGGGAATTAGAGAGACAGGGAGGAAGCAGGTTTTACCACCAGGGATACAGCCCTATCACAGGGAGTGCAAACTGTATGATTGCTTTTGACACCATGAGGGAATGCTAAATCTAATCTGAGTCTTGAAACTATATTAGTGTGAAGTAGCCATGTTGCACAGCACTGGCGACCATTACATTTAAAGGAAAAATCCCCCCTAAAGCACCATAAAATAAATGTTAAAAAAAAACAGGTACTGAACATGTACTTTTAATTTCTAGGCCCGTTTTGTTGTTTGGTGGTGCATTTTGTTGTTTCCTATGGATAACTGGCCAAACACAAGCAATGTCACATCCTACTGAGATAATTCAAATGCAGCTACATTGGAGTTTGATTGTAGAAAAAGTTTCAGCTATCTAAAGCATAAACAGTGAACATCAGGTTTTGATATCATGCACAATCAAAGAAGGAGGGCTTCTTTCTAGACTCACCATTTTGCACCAACATTCAAATATCACACAGGGAGAAATCCATTGTAGAACAGACAGAAATACCAATCCCCCCCACACAAAAAACAACAGCTTTATTATGCCATGATGCAAGGTAGCCACAAGACATGTTGCATCACTTTTTCTTGACTGGAAAAATTCTCTTGCTGTTACTGTGCTATTGCTATTGCTGATTCCACCTACACGTAATCCCCACAGCCTGAACGCATCATTTTTAGGCATGTTCTGTGGTGAGCGCCATAATTCCCTCTGGAAAATGTAGGAAATCAACAACTGAAGTATAACATGACAAGGCAGGTTGAGGGAATGTGGGGACAAACAAGGAAAATTACAACACTTGGTCTGAAAATACCTCCAGGATAGCACTGAACATCAGAGATTGAGGATACCTTGAGATATTTTAAGATATTTCAGTTTTAGACGGTTCACTTAGGAGGGTGATTAACTTGACAGAAGCCATGAGCTCGATCTGAACTCACAGTGCCTAAGAAGAAGCCTAAGTGGTTTGCTTTCCAGCCTCTACAGCAAACTGCCAGGAGTGCTGGAATACACGGCATTATGGAAGTAGACATGAAAGTATACTGCACAAAATTGTAAGTTGGACAGAATTAATGTGCGCTGATGAATAAGCATGAGCAACGGTACTACAGGAGTGAGTCACAACATACCGAGGAACAGCTTGGGCTTATGGGAACAATAAATGCAAAGAGCACAAGGACACGAGTTGCTATTACAGTGTCTACATTTCAAGTGGGAAGACACGCAGTATCCATCAGGACAGTTTACCAATCTCATTAGTAAACACCTCTCTCTCTCTCACACTTAGTGATATTGATGGTGGTGGCGATAAGGCCAACAGGACAGAAGCTAATGAGATTAACTCTGATGTCTATTTTTATCTGCTGTCTCTACTCTAACACATTTCTATACAGAGCCGTAATGCTGGACAAAAATACCTATCAGGTACATCAGAGCCCGGTGAAGTACCACGGGGACTCTTTGAGGACGCTTCAGGCTCTCATTCCCCAACAGCTCTCCATCTCAACACTTCACTCCTCCAGAGGGCAGGGCGCTTGTGTCACTGTGGACACCACAGGTAGTCAGGTCCTCTTCACTTCAGTTTAATAGACTGTAATGAGGGTCTTGCTAAGGGACACAGCAGCGATATTTTGAGGATAAATTTGAGAACAATGCCACAGGAAAGCCACAAGAGAGGTCTAAATCCCTCCGTGTTAACACTAAGAGCTATCGACTAGAAGATTTTTTCATTTTCATGTTTGTATTATCATTTTAAATCCCACTTTTCAATCACTTTTACTGATATAACTATATGTAACATTTGTGCTAACATTAGTCTTAGAAGAGGCAGCAGGACTAATTAGGACTGAACAACTGATCAAAATTGATATTGTTGTTTTTACCACAATGTTCATCCTCGTACTCACAGTTAGAAGTAGTAGTACACATAGAGAGCATTTGTTATCAGCATCATTGTATTTGCATCAGTGCAGGAAGCTTGTTGGACTTCCATTCCAGTGACATTTATTTCATGTGACATGTTTTTCAGGAATCACTGTTTACATTTTTACCCCTTTTACCCCAAAACTAATTGTTACTGCCCACCCCAAACCACGCTCCACCATCCCATCCACACACAGACACGCAAACAGAAAAATGCAACAGCTGCAATAAAATAAAAACAAAGATGTGTGTTCGGCAAACCCTTTCCCATATCCAGCGGGCAGCAAAGCAAAACCATTCTCACCCGACACAGCAATCAAAACCTGCTTTAGTTGCTCGTTGAGAGAAAAAGGAACGACCAAGTCATACAAGTTTGTGGCCGTTCTAATATGGAAAAGCTGTACTATTCAGTGTTTAAAAATCTTCATAATGAATCTGCAATATCAACTCAAGATCTGCTGTTCTATCAAGGCAACAAGCTTTTGCCTTGACAAGCTTTTTTTTTAGTTCATCTTCCATGCACAAGATGTGTTTATACTGTGGAAAGATCTTATCTCGTATAGAGACACACCTCTATACCTTATTGTGTTTACATCTTCATAAATACAATGCGGGGGAAGAGACAAGACCCACACACACTGCCCTGGTAAGTCAAAGTACCTCTATAATCAGTCATTTATGCTGAGAGACAGATTTTGTAATTAGCCGATACATAGGTGTCGGACTCTGTGGGAGGTGCAGCTTGTGTAGCATTCCATGGCACTAACTCGTCAAGCTAGCAACAACGCTAATTGTAAGCATGTGTTCAGATTCTCTAACACCCCCCTCTAAGGACAGAGGGGGGTGTTTGTGAAACAATAGGATTTTTTTTAGCACCGGTCTGACCAGTACAGTCACTGCTAAATTTACTGGCCTGCCATGTCTTTTTTCTCGCAACATGCCATTGGTCCACCATTACTGTTGAACCCTGTTTTTGAGGGGGAGCTAACAAGAATAGGAGCAGGAATAAGAATTAGAATAAGAATAAGAACTAGAATTACAATGCATTCACACCACATCAGAGAGACTGGAAGCCCGACTTTAAAACTCGTCTTGATGACTTGAGGGCTTTCACGTGTTCATTCCAACCATTGTGCAACTGTCACAGCTAATGACGGCACACAGTTACAGGCTAATAACAAATGCTAAAGCTAACGCTACACTGTTGTATGAACAAACTGGATAAATGCGTATAAGGTGTACAAAAGCTTTTAGAGAGAGACCACAGTATCAATATTAGCAAACCTTTCATAACAAACTTCATGCTTGTCAAAATCTTCCAAGTTGATGATGTCGTGTGGCAAAGGGAGAGATCATGCGGAAGAAGTTTTCAAGGAGGAAATACAACAAGTGAGAAGAACATGAACGGTTCTTCCAACTAGGAAGCTCATATTTATGGTTGTAACAAGGCGTGAACACACTATAAAAAAAAGAAAACACTCAGAATAAAAAACGTCCAAGATAGCATGTGCGTGTCAAGTTTACACTTTCTACACATATTTCAAAGTTTATATTTTCTGCACGTTTCTAACTGATTGTTCTCACTGCTGGTTTGGTTATCCCAACCTGAAGTGCCCCACTGCACACAGCCAACATGAAATGGAGCCGCAACCTCATTCCACCACTGCCAACGCCTGAGGCTACACACATTACAGTCTGTGATCCCCCTCACTCTACAAAAAGCCTCTCACTCATTGTACTCCTCCTCTCTGCACTGTAGGTGAAGTGGGGTGAAAGAAAGAAAGATCACAAAACAAGCTCCACCACACTGGCTGTTATACAACAGATGGAGGAGGGGGAGGTCCAAGACTGTTTGTTACTGCAGTTGCCATGGAGATCAGGCTGCGACGATAAAAATCACTTAAGGATTCAATTTTGACAATGTGGTATCTTGTAAGAGGTCTAGCAGAGGTACAGATGGTGATACAGCAATAAGTTATAGTAACACATCATATATCATGCTCGTAATTGAACAATTTATCAGAGTCTTTTCAAAGCCTCTGAGCTTGTCACGATGGTATTGGCAATCAATGCAAGAGATTTATCCTTAGGAATACAAAACAAATTTATCCATGAACTGTATTCTTTTCATATGCCATAAGCCTTTTCAAACATAAAATCACTCAAATATAACGGGTGTTAATTCCTTAGTACATATGCACTGAGTACCTCCAATAACTGGTGGAAAAATGACTAGGCAAATTATCTTGTTTGAATGACTGAGTCACTTCTCATCAGCAGCTACTTATCCATACTGTGATGGCCTTGAGAGAGGAGAGGCTCAATTTGAAGCTTTTCTGCTTTTAACATTAGAAAAAATGTGCAGACAGACCGGCTGATGGGCGGCTGATGTCAGCCGTAGCTGAATAAAAACAAAACGATGAGCGGATAATTGAGCAGCGTATAATGGAGTGGAGTTGTACATGACAAATGTTATCATGAGGCTGTTTATTTGGTCTGGACAAAATCCTCTTGTCATTCCTCTCCAAACTCAAGGTTGAATTTGATCCAAATGAATGCACAGTGCAGTGATGGGTACCTGGCGCCTCATGGGACACACACACACACACACACACACACCTTAAATATGCCCCTACATCAATTGCACACCTAAACGTGCATCAATAGCCGAGAAATTGATGTCTTGTGAAATTTCGCCCGTAGCTGCTCACACATAAAAATACTGAAACAAGCCCCACTAAAACATTTTGTTATGAACATATTTTTCTAAGTTAATTTAGTCTACAGATTGCGACCAACAGGATGTGACAAAGATAATGCATCAACAGTGTATATGAACAGACTATGTGCACACCCATTTCCCAGCAACCATGTTGTGACTACATTACATTATACATACATTTTGCTCGCTCTTCAGTTTGATTCTCACTACTATCAAGATTTCCCATAACTGAATCATCATATCATTGTAAACAGTGCCAGGAAACAGAGCAGCTATGCACCCTTTCTGAAATCACTTTTAATCTTTCTGCGTAGAGGGAAACCAAAAGGATATCCTGCAAATTAAGCATCATTTCCCTGAATATTGCACTTATCTTTATGCATTTCATGGAATGTGTGTTAAACTGAACTCTTATGCCGGGCAAAATGGCTGGCTGGATCTGATAAGGAACATGTGGAATCTCTTTGTGGAGCGCCCAGCATTCAAAGTTAGCATAACTATCTCAGTTATATGCAATGAGATAACTTCTCAGTTGTGCTGACCAGAACAGGCCATTTGACTTCACTGAGTCTGCTGCTGACTAGTTTAAGTTTCCCCAGCATTCAGTCAGTAGCGCAAACTCAAATGTCAATAGTTCTGCAATGACATGAAAATAATAATAATTTTGAATAGTTTAATGCAAGGAAAGTATTAGTAAAATAAAAGTTATTATATGTAAAACAAGAATGGCATGGCATAGAGGTGAATGAGAACATGCAGTCCATCTCTGCAGATTGGACTGAGGCTGTGTGCTAATACCCCGGGAACAATAGGCAATAATGTGGATTGGTATGACAGCCTTTCAGTCAGAATGATGATGAAGCAGAGTGCAAACATTTTCTACAGCAATTAAATACAACTGGCAGAAGTTGAAAGCAGCGATTCTGTTAAGAGAAATTGGACAGCTCGGTCTTTGAATGGGTCATCACGGCTAAATGTGATGCCATATTGTTCTGCAATCTTGTGGAAGCGACCTAACAAAGAACACACATGCGGACCGGGCCCAGCTGCAGCTGCCACACATAACTCTTTGTTCCCTAATTTGAAATTAATAATGTGTTCATTTATGTGCCTGAATGTCGATCAACAAAATTATTCATAATTTCCATTCCCTTGGCAAAATGAACAAATGAGTTCTTCCAACCAAATAATTCAGCAATCAGGGCAGATATGTTGGATACGGTTATAACACAGAATTATTCATACTAGACTGCAGCACAGTGCAAAACAACTCCAGTTTCTTCTACATTGTGGGGATGAGAAGGAAATCACTGCTTTGTTAAGGAACATTGAGAACAGATGATACAGCTACCTTTATTTCAGCTCCCTGTCAAATAATTCTGTACCCATGTCCAGCATAAAAACAAAATTAAAACCAAGCACACACTGTGCTTCCAGACAATGTACTGTGCACTGCCATGCATGTGATCCTGACCCAGAAAACATAATCAGCGAGTCCTACACTGCTGAAGCTAAAGCAGTACAATCGGAGAGAGAACTATGCGTACAAGATCAGTTACCGCAAGTATTTATAAGTACTGTATCCATCTCACTCCATTTTTCATACTAATTTCAATTCATATATTCATACATTCATACATGAATTGAATACGTACTTCGTACCAAATAACTGCTATTTTTGCTACACTGATCATGGGTGATTATCAGATCCATGAATGCCAACAAAAGACGACAAATTCTTCAAGGACGCGAGCACAGGGAACTTATCTTTACAGTTTGAGATGGGCTGCATGCTTGACCTTGTCCTATCACGTAAGACACACAGGTTTTCATTTTCCGCAGCTGTTTTAACTCTGTAGTAAAGCCTACAGCACTGCTTGGACATGATACATAGTTCCTCCAGTGAATCTTGGGGTTTCACATTTGTTCACATCACTCAAGTCACCATGCAGTGTCCTCTGTCCTTGGGTTTATTTCAGCCATTATATATTTCCTAAAACAAATCACAGAGGAGGCAAGAACACGTAAACATACACCGAGAAAGACTCCGAGTGTGTGACACAAGTCTGAAAGGGAGACTGGCGGAGATGGCTGCCAAACAACGAGGCAGAGAGGCCACGTGCTGGATGGGACCTCGTGAAAACAAGATGTGCCCTCCGAGTACACAGACACCTAACCATCCTCGCCCACAATCTGGCTCCCAGCAGGCCAGAGTGAAACCGAGGCACCGCACAGACACACGTTATCACCACAGCCACATACTGGCAGTGACCTCACAGCCTTGTCAATACATATTGACGATGGATACTGTATTTATCTCACAGGGAATTTCAATTGCCACAGCAGCAAAACACACTTCACCAAAAATATACAACAAAACAAAATAGCATAATAAAAATAAGGATAGTATTTAAATATTTAATAAGTACTTCTAACCTTCCATGCAGTGAGCATACAGTTTGTCATCTGAGTGCTCTAACATAAAATTATGTGTATAAGATGTGTATGAATTTTTAAGTGTAACTAAAATACCTTTATGTGCTCTCACATTTGACTGAGCTGCAGGTAAAATGTTAACAGGCTGAACATCTCAGTTGGGTAAATGTGGTGCTACCAGAGTATTTTCATACTGCATGACAAATCTTTTAGACAATTACTGTTTGGAGTGTTTCTGATGCTGGTTTGTATTTGAATACACACATCTGCTTTGAGAATAACTAGTATTTGATGAGATTTGACTAAAGACAGAGCACATAATCATATTATTGTATTTACTGTAACAGCAGGACAGTTTCTCCAACTTGAAATTAGTATTTTGTTGGGTTGCTCTGTTTTCTACTTGAAGGCTACAGGCCAACATTACACTTATAACTCAGTGTTCTTATTCTAATGTAGCCTGTATGTTTGAATACTTGAAACACACAAAGTTTCTGTTTACTTGTTGTTGTTTTTTTGCCGTGGTATTGAATCAAGTGTCAATAATCATGGAATTTCACTGGTATTGGTGATCTAAAAAATTCTGGGATTATAACATCCCTGGTTATTTGATTTTTTTTTTCCAGAGCTACATGACACAAGTCACTTTAACCTACTCAATGTTGACATAATGTTTTGTCCCGTTCTTTGTACCCTTACTCTGTGTCCTTTCCCGTGTGTGTGTGTGCGTGTGTGCGTGTGTGCGTGTGTGTGTGTGTGTGTGGTGTGGTGGCATTTCAGGTCACACTTCCCCACAGTGGGGAACATTCCATTCTCTTTAAGAGTCCAGTCCAGTCGGAGCTCAGAGGCAGCGGACTCAGGCCAGCCAACAGCCACAACTGCCGGGCTGCAGCTCTCTGCTGCCCAAGCCGCACTGCTGCATGGTGGCTGGGATATGACAGGAAGGTCGACCACAACCATTCCCAGAGCCTGACACCACTGTGAACATCACACTCAATTGGTCATAGAGCATTTGATAAATTCTTTATTCAACATGTCATTTTTGCGGTTAAATGGACACTTTGTACTTTGAAGCCATGCTGGTTAATTTTCTTCCCAGAGCACTTGCCACATCATGGAAGAAGTTTCTAAATTTGTTCTTCAGTGTAAAAAAAAAAAAAAAAAAAAAAAAAAAAA
>OMKZ01013958.1:71488-125954 GCA_900302535.1 Neoniphon sammara
GTTTCTTCACTTCTTGTTCTTGTGATAAGCTAGCTGTGTCACTGCTGATAGCAGTGGTAGATGATAGATACAACATTACCCTGACCTCAAGCCCATCACGTCATCGTCGCCAGTACCTTAAGTTTCAGATCCGCAAGTCTTCAGAGATAAAAATGAATTTCCAAAAGTATTAAATTGGGACACAGTAAGATAACAAGGTTAAACTGGATAACATCAACTAAAGGCAGACGTTAATTTTCTGCTTGCCCATCTTTCTTTCCATGGCCAACTCTGACGGAAACAGACTGAAGTTTCATGCTCACAGTCTCCAAAGAATGTACTTTTTCATCTCTGCATTGTTTTTTACTCTAGTATCGCCAAGTGTACCAATACCGATCATATTCTGATATATTAATCTGAGTAAACATTGGATATATTTTTACAGAACCAGTTCCATAGAGTATTTTATCTTCAAATTTTGCTGCAAATTTTCACCTTTACAAACCTTCTGTGGGAACCAATTTACAAATCAATTCCTTTTAGCGAGGTGTTTTCACCAAGAAACCATGCTAACGTGATTCTGACCAATCCATGCACTCCTTCATTTGGTTCACTCCAACTTCTGACGCATATTATTTCCCCTCAGCTACCTCGTTTTGAATGGCAAGGCCCTCAGAGCAGAGCAGTGTGTTTGAGACGGCACAACCATAACTAACTAAAGCTAATGATCCTCAAAATGACAATGTCCTAGGCTCAAATCATTAGATTAACATCTGCCAAACGTTGCACCATGAAGATGTGGGCAATTCAAGTCAGCCTTTTATAGTTATCTGAGCGCTGAGCTGCAATGTCAGCTCTTCTTTACACAGATTCATTTATTTATAGTCAAAGCTTTCCTCTATATATTTAGCTACTCAGCCGCAAGGTATCAGAAAATAACTTGTTGGCTTGCTGACACGTTACATGAAACATCAAGATTAATATCCTGATTCTGCTTCCTTTCCATGGTGTTTTTCCTCATTCACTGGCAAATGTGTCTGCCTGAAAAGTTCCAAAAGTAATGGAAAGATAAATCTAAGTCATTTATCTGTCTCCCATTTTCTGCATAATGTGTTTAAATAAATTCAAATGATCACAAAAAAAACTGTTACATTTTATTTGATCAATAAAATCATTCAATTACACCGTCTCAGCTCTAACGTTTTGAAGGGGGATTGGTGCAGGATTTAAATTTAGATACTTGTTCTCCTGCTGGCAGAACGTTGCCTCTCTGAACACAGAAGTCTCCACTAGAGCAAACAGGATAAGTCAATCTCTGCAGTTCATTAACTTTCAAAGAACAGCAGCTGCGTTGAGATGAACTGAGATCTGGCTCTGCTTAGTGTGAGAGGCCGGAGCGCAGAATAAAGGGGGGCTCTTATTGACAGCAACACAAGAACCAAAGACAGTGGGACCAAAGACACTGCAGAGTTGCACCAGTCTGCCGCTGATCAACCGCCCCAAGATGAGAGAAGATACATCGCTGTCTGGATGAAAACGCCAGCCTCTTAATGGGACCAGCCATGCCAAACAAGGGCCCAAACCAATAGTTCACACTGTGAACTATGACTGCAATGTTATCATCACGGCACTTCAAAGTAGCACCATCTCTAAGGGGCATCCTGTGCTGGCTGTAGAGGGCTGCACGCTCCGTTAGACCCATCAGCTCTCATTGGCTAAAGTAGGCCACAGCCACAATACACACAGTGGCCTCTTAAAAGATTCATGTAGATACTCCACAAGTAAACCATCTTACAAAACATGGATAAGCATAATGCAATATTTACAGGAGGCAATCTATAGCTGCTATGTTTGAGCTACATGTAAAACTCATGTGACATGGAGAGGTCCCAGGGGTCTTCTACCTTAACATGGATGAATAAAAAAAAAAAACATCACAAAATGTTGGAATGAGAGACAATTTAGCTAAAATTCCCTTGCTTGAGATGTAAATGTTTGTCAATAAAGAGAGTTTGCGGTAAATAGTGATGAATGAAACTGCATTTGTTGTATAAGTAATGGCTTAGCAATGCTTGCAGCCAAGGGCTGTATGTAAATATCTGTCTACTGCAATCTCTCAGAAGTGTTATGTGTGCTGTCTTTCCCAAGTTTATGGCTCTTGTTGTGCTTGCATGGCCATTACGTTTGTGCATTAGAATATTGTAAAATGCATCTAATTTTATCTTAAGACTGCACAAAATATCATAAATATTAGCTGCCATGAATGAACAATACTTGCTCAATACTAATCAATTCTTGAAAGGTTCTTTCCATTTTTCATGTGGATGTGTTTGTGACAAGGCTACTACATTCTGGTGCAGGACGCGTAATTATTCACCTCAACCCAGCTGATGGAAACACATCTAAGTCACATTTCATTTTTGTGACATTCCAAAACGTCACTATAAATTAGCTGGAAAGTTGGATGAAAACAAACCTGGAGACACCATGGCACCATATTAGAGAACGACAGTTAGGCAGAGAAACAAAGGGACACGATGAGTCATGTTTAACTGTGTTGAGGTGGTGACACGGTACAACAGAGAAGAGGAACCTGTGTGGGGCTCAACGTATCACGCAGAGCTGCTCCTTTCAGAGCTCAGCAGGCAACTTCCTCTCCCATCATCTTTGGGCCAATCACACCCGCTCGCATTCAGTCGATATCTTCAACCCCCTATTGCCTCAAAGTTAATTGCTTAAGTTCTCAAGGGCCAAATTATAGGCTCCATACTGTCACCTTCCCATCTTTGGGACCTGGTGTTTTGGTTTCACAATACTTGTGCCATGCAACGAGTGGGTAGAAAACATCATTTGAGTCAAATTAAGGGGTTAAAGATGATTTTGCACTTATCAGCCAGCCCAGACCCGACAGTTAGCAGAGACTTTAATTGAAGTGTGTGCAATATTTACATTAAACAGTTTCCAAGAATGCACAATTTTATCTATATAGGATGCTTCCTAACCAATTTCAGATAGGGGAATTTTTGGGAGAGAGAGAGAGAGAGAGAGAGAGAGAGAGCAAGACAGTGGACGATCAACAATTACTCATTTGTGCAGGTGAGATAAAACGCAGGGGCCTTATAACAAAGTAGGAGCAATGGAGATGGGACAATTTCTTTAGCTGTAAAATGCGTGCAATGATTACTATCTTCTCAGTAACTCTTTGCTGTCAGCAAAAGTATAATGACACACACACAAACACACCCACGCACTCATGCATAGCAGACAGCACTGCCTACACCCCCAAGAAATGGAAATAAGGAATTAGATCTAGTTAGTAAAGCTAGACTAGTTTGCCTGATAGCAAAAGATAAACACTAGATAACATAAAATTGTGCTTACCAGCCTCAGAGAAAATGGCCAATTTAGCATAATTTTTGATTAATCTGGTTTGTCTGAGGGTCCTCCATCTTTCAATAACAATACCAATATGTATTCCTGTTGTTGACCCTGCTCGATCAAAGGCCTGAGAGACAGAGCTGGCTGAGTCTAGATGGTTATAAAAGGTGACATGGGCTCTGGCTATAGGGGAGGACATTAAAGTGTAAATCTTACACAGACTGCCTCAAAGCACACGGCTCTGTCAGGAGTTACAGGGAAGATAGTATCATCCCATGGACATTGCAACTACAGAAACTATCTATCACCACTGCTCCTCCTTTAATCTTGTGCAGAAGAGAATATTAATCCATGCATGAAAGGACCTGGTTTAGACCAGTTCAGAAAGAAAGAAAAACAACAAAAAAAAAAGGCAGAGATGGGCACTGAGTGTGAAGCTTGGTCTAGTGTGTTGTGGTGCCAGGCAGTACTGTAAGGGCACAGTACACAGAGCACAATCCTCTCTTACATGCGATGCCCTGGGGTGGACGAGGCAGAACGAGCTATGAAAGCAGTTGGCCTCTAAAAAGACGAACTCACTTGCACTCAAGCTTTTTAACACAGCAGTTCTTATCAGCCACCAGTGATAGAAACCAGTTTTAAGAAAAAAACAAAAAAAGGAAGTGGCATGGTTCTGAGAAATGCTACATTCCACTTTGAAGTGAGTGCATAGGAGAGGACAGCGTATTTATTTATTAATTACCATTCTTCTTCTCCTCCCTCTGGCTATAAATAACCTAAGACTGTCTTTTGGGAAAATAAGACAGATTCATTTTGCAGCCTAAAAACAGTGTATTGTGCATTACAGTGCTTCTGATGAATGGCCACCCCTTAGCTGTTTTCACATTCCAGTCCATTTTCAGCACAGGTGGAGGAAGAAAGAATAAAGGCATCCGTTCTTGGAAACAGTGCATCCTTAATAATAGCCATTTCCAAAAAAATTCAGTTCTGAATGACACGAGTCCTGTACAGGTGGGTTTATTTTTAGCCTGGTGACCTTCCACTATTGCAGACGTAAGCCATGTCGTGATTATGAAGCTGCAACTTTACTACTCTCTCACACTAGAAAACTAACAGGTTCTTTCTAAACCCGCGTGATAAGATCATTACACGAGAGGCAGTTAACTACTCAACAGAAGGTACAGCCCAAAAATAGCCCTGCAACTTTGCCAAGGGCCAAGTTAAATACTGAGTCTCACCGACAGGAAGGGAGCTCTCACGAGCTGCATACAGGATGGAATAGAGTGAAAGCACAAACCACAAAAAGAAAGTTTACCAGCACTGCCTCATGTGATCTAAAAGGAAATATCCTCTCCAGTAACACGGCACGTATCTAGTCCACTTTAAACTGCAGCCAAGCTCAATACATGAAAATAAATAAGGTTGGCTCTGTTGTAGCAGCAAGAAGGCCTGATCAATTTTTATATTAAGTATTTGATCTAGTGGTCATTTCATCCTCTTGCATTAATAATTCCTTTAAATTTTCCATGTGTGTCAGTCTCCTTGTTATTAATTTTGCAACTCATAATCCTTTCTTGCTACTATAAATTAGCCCTCTAATCTCACTCTACTCTTTGTTTAAACACAGGTGTAATAGAAGCACAATGGAACGAACAGCAACACAAAAAATGTTGCATTCCCACGGAAAAACTGCTGCGCAAGTCTGATGTTGTGAGCTAGAAATGGTCTTTAAAATGTAAAATAATCACCTAGTGGGGATGCAAAAGCAAGTTGGCAGTTAATACCCATTCACCAGTGTGAGTCAGCTGTTTCTTAATTTCATTACTTTAACTTTGTTTTAATTATTCCCTTTGTTCCAGTCTAGACTTGAAGCCAATTTGTCCACCACTTAGTCATGGTAACCTTTTACTGTTAAATTTAATTAACTTTAGGTAAATTAATATTAATGTTTCTTATTGGTGTCATCCATTGAACGCCCTTTAAAAAAAAGAGGAGCTAAAGATAAAAAGGAGAATAAATGCATTAGGATTTTTAAGCCTTACACTATGAAATAGATTGTGCAAATCGGGTCCAATTCAAGTTAAGTAAGCAATTTGTAACTAAAGGAATCAAGGTTAGTGCACAATTTCCTGCTGTCAGGTAATGTTGCTCAAAGATTTCCTCATGGAGCAACTGCCAACCCCATATAAACATGCTCATATTAGCCGTCTCACACTGATTGGTGAGAAATGACAGATAATAAATTTACTTCTAAGTTGACTTAGTTGCTTGGGTTACATGTCTCAGATGCAAAAATTAGTCTCCAGGGTCCAATGTCCTATCATAATTACTATGGTATGTTAAACATAACAAGCGATGCTAATTAGGTCAATAATTAAACTAATTAATGCATTAATTAGCAACTGCTATGTTGACATAACACATGGGCGGGTGTTACCATGAGCTCTGATCTTAAAAAGACCATGCCAGTGTTTTTGTAGGTTTTAGACAATTTATTACACTGCACACATACTTATTTTTGAAATTCAAATGTTGATTTGATAAATCTACTTTAAAATTCTCTTTTGCTCCAGGAAACATTCCTGTCAAGATGTGGAAGTCATGGACAGTAAAACAAAGCAATTTCAACTTCTGCAGAGAGTCATGGTGCATTCATCCACAGTGTAAGTAGAGAAGTGGAGGGTGAAACCAAAACAGTCATCATCAGAGCTGTAAAACCTACCCAGCAACAGGCTTTGATCCTCCCCTAAATCCAACACCTGCACACACCAGCACAGTCTGACTTAAATATGCATAGCCCAACAGCTGAAACACAATGGGCCGTATTTACTAATAAGTGTGAAGAAATGTTTTTACTCTCAAATCAACTTGTCCAACTATTCAATTTGTTCAATTTTCTTGAATCAAGTGTCATTTTCTTGATCCTAGTGGGCCGATCACTCTTATTCTGCCTTATTTCAAGATATTTATACCTGTTCCCAGAAAAATTCCAGATACAAGTGAAACTGCATTGGAAACAAGTGGTTTTGACATTCTGAAGAAAAATAAGCATTTTAACACTGAATATGAGACTAAATGACTTGCTAAGATGGAGATTTTTTTGTAGTGTAGGTTATTGTCAGCTATTTTAATTTTATAATTATTAAATAAACTAATTGTGGTTCTAATATACTGTTATCAAATACATTTTAACCGTATCATTTTCTAAGACTGTGGGAGGTTTATGATTTGTCTGAGGCAGTTCTACATTTGTTCGCAGAGTAAGAAGAAATTCAGGTAAAAAAATACTGATGAATCCCAGATTTGTGTTTAAAATGTTCTGCGCTTAAAATTGTTCATGAACATGGAGCTCTCACTGCCCATCAGCTGAGGGCATAAAGGCTTAACAGCACTGTCCGTTACCGGCTCTAAGGCAATAGCTTCATTTCCATCAGTGAGCAGTGATGCACTGCTGGAGCTTCAATCGAGGCAGTGCAGAATATGAGCACATTTTTATTTTAGTCTTCGCATGTGGTTATAGCTCACCTTTCAAAGTTAATGAATGGATGAACAGATAGTATGCATAAATAATATGCTGTGTGCTGAACAGATGTAATTGTTCCATGTCATTTCCTTTAAGGTTTAGCCTTGGCGATGTTGTCAGTTCTCCGATGGGCCCTAAGGCAGGTCGCCTAATAAGCAATAGCCGGTAGTGCTGTCGCAACACCAAAGAAATTTACATTAATACCAACACTAAGCTGAATATCTAAAAATCTGATGCTACTGTGATACCACAGCAAACAAGAAAAAACATCAAGCAATGTGTTGGCAATAAATTCAGCCAAATAAGGAGGATCTGACACTCATGAGCACTTATTCAGCTCCACTTCATTTCTTGAGAAAAATGCTCTTAACAACTTCAAAGTAAAATGCAAGAGGATTAAAAGTTTTGTGAGTGTTTACAATGGCTTGTACCAATGTTTTCTCTCTTTAGAAATGCACAGACTATTTTACTGATGGTAAAGAGCTAGCTTTGATTTCACATTGCCAGCCATGTTAAGCCCGGGACAAACCAATCCGACTTCAAAGAACAAGCGCTGACGAAGGCAGACGGTCAGATCGCTTTGCATCACTTCACATCTCCTACTAAAAGTTGTCCATGCATCCGTCCATACAACAGCTGACAGTTAACAAGCACGCACATTCTAGGCCTGAACAAGAGGAAATTATTCTTCATGTAAGGAGGGAGCAGGAGTCTCAAAAAGTAAAGCAGAAGCCTCAGGATCATGGATAGATGAAGAAACAAACCAGCTTTAGCTGTTCATTTAGTCATTTGTAATATCTCATCATTAAACGTTGCTTTAGTTTTCATTTGCTTAAGATGATCAGTCAAGTTTAATGGTTTCATCATTTACTGTAAATCGTAATGTTTTACTTTGTAATACTGAGGGAGGCAGCATGGTCATATCCTGTTGCTTTCTTCTACAGCCACGTTGCACCAAATATCCTTTAATGTTTGTTGCAGAACATGTTTAGCACATTTCTTATTCAAGGATGTGGTAAGTACCCGGTCAGATTATAGAGTGAAGCACTGCTTTCTTTTACAGTCCAGGTTCAGTTTTCTAACCAAGTAAATTGTAATGTTTTATTTAATACTATTGCAGAACAGATGGTACTTGTTTGTCTTTTAAAGGAAAATAAGCAATCATAAAGGATCTGGAACCTGGGATTACCAATTCCATGGGAACAAACAAAATATCCTTGTACAATCCAGGTATGTTTAATAAACCATTCCAGAGCCATAAACAATTACCATGCAAGAAAATCTAATTTGTTGGAAAGTATTTCCTCACTTCTTAGAAAGTACACAATTAAAATTGTTCTATTGCTAACATAGACATTCAGTACCTACAAAACACCTAGTTGACTTGATGGGTAAGAGAAGGGTTTCTAAAAAAGCGAGGCCAAATTTATGCCATTTAAGTATTTACCTACAGCAGTACTTGCTTGTTAACTCTTTATTCTTACCATGTGCAGTACTACCTTTCTCTTTAAGACCTAATACTTAACATGTCTGTAAAAGGAAGGGTTACCTCAGTCCTTCACGGGTAGTTTTAATCACTGTGATCAGTGTGTGTGGCCGTGAGAGGTGGGGGCACTGGCTTGGGTTTCCTAACAGCCCATTTTGTATCAACACTGTCTGAGGGACTTTGTGGTCTTATTAAAGAGCAAATACAATTACAGCTGCTCAGCATCACAAACACTTTTAATTTATGTCGAACATTAAAAAATTCCTTGGCGGTTTGATGGAACGTCATTTTGCCAAAAGGTATTTCCCGATGGCTGGTTTTAAAGCAGAGGTTTTAAGCAACAAATGTCATGTAGCGCATCACACACCCACAAATACAAAGAATGAGGTGTGAACTCAAAACTACTGCAGAGGTGGTGGAGAAGCATTAGTGGTTAAAGCATTGCAATCCACAATGTCACGAAGGCATTCTGGTGCCGTGTTGAAATTTTTAAAAGGGTAATCACTTCAAATACCTAGAGCTCAAGACACACACTTAAAATTGCGCCAAATGAAGCAAACCAAACTCAAACATTTATGATTCATGATTCAGTCAATTCACAAGAGCATACAGTGCTTATTTCCAGCAAGCCACCAATTTCAATCAGTTCCATTGTATTAGGGAATATCTACTGTAGGGAAAAAGTGGGGGTGCAGTATGCTGCTCTTGGTAAACAAACATGAGAACTGGCGTCTTAAACGTGTATTAAAAACAATAATAGTGTACGTGGAATTGGTGATGGCAACAGAGGACAAGAGCCTAGCTAGACTTCAAATGTGAATAAGCGCTAAACTGATTAAGTTGGTAGGACACTCAAAAAGGTCCCTTGTTTCTTCATGTCTGAATTTAAGGCAGTTATATAGGGAAATACTGAAGCTTTGCCAGAACAAGGGTCAGAATAAACATCAGTCAGGAAGAGTTACTGATCAAGCCATCAAGGCTTGCTCACACTAGCTCCAGTCATATAAAATGGAGCCTATTTCTCCCTCAAAACATCACAAAATCTACACAATTTTTAACCAACTGCTGACATAGGACAAACCAACATAGCTCCTGTTGTCTTGGACACACGTCTGTCTTTATATGTCTTGTCTGAATCCGTGAATCCCCATGCAAATACATAGTTAAAGATTTCAGTATGTAGGATTACTCATTAGTCTGCACACTGTGATTCACAGCACAAATAACATGTTCATGACCAGTAAGACCACACAGTCCAATACAGAACACTGGTGGCCTGTAAAAGTAGTGAGTATATGGAGCAAAAACATCTGTATTAAGAGCAGCCCTCTGTCAGGCTTTGGGGTGTGAGTTATTTCCTGGAAAATTACAAACACATATCTAACATCACAAAAATCTGTCCTTACCATCTCAAATTAAACTTTGTACACAAATCAGATCATCGTCAGACCTTTGAGAGTCACAGTAAAACGTAGAACCATGAAGTTGCAGCTCCTTACTGTGAACACAACATTTTAAGACAGGTAACAGAAGACACTAAAATGTTACTGTATGTCACTCATGGAAAATATAATAAGATGGTTGCATTATCCATAATAGCCGATCGTACCACTGAGTACACAATCGATCTCTGCCAGGTAGCTTCATGTCCCCTGTCTAAACAGGAGGATGAGATTATTTTTTTAGATGTTTATTCTACATGTTTATTGATCACATTTGAGCAGGCACTGAGAGCAAGCTGTTACTTTTAAGTGTAGTTGTTTTGTTTTTTTATGATGTGAAAAATTACCTCCAACCTAGAAAAAAAGGTGCATAGCCAAAAATATATTGTTGTAATAAGCCTTTGTTTACTGGATTGTGCCCCTTTTTCCATATGTAAATTCTGATCTTTAAGAATTATGTGTGCACATATAAATAAGTGGCGAGCACTTATTCCTTTATTCCAGCTTGAATACTACCCAAGAGAAGAGGAATCCCTATATATAAATACAAAGAAACCTAGATTAAACCCAGACCTAGATTAAATGAAATTGCCATTTGTTAAATGAAGTTAAATGTTCTATGCATAAGAGTTTTTTATGAGAAGATGTGATGAGGATGAGGTCAAAGGATGACGTGGTTAAGTACTTTTCATTTGAGTCAAACAGGAAGCTGTAAAAGAAAAAATACGTCATACAAACGCACAGGAAATGTTTATTTGATTGTGCTCATCGCCCACGACTACTGTACCTAGTACCAAACTGTCAGCATAGTAAGGAGATCTTAATAATTTATGGTCTTCTCCACACGGATGGTGCAGTTGATCGAATATCCACACCTCTGTTGTTCATCAGATCAGCCCGATTCCTGCAGGCCTGTTTTTGTCATCAGTGCTATGCCAAACATAAACTCCCCCCAGAGATGCCACACATAGGCTGCTCTGGACAGGACGCTGCAGTGGGACCCTCTGAATACAAACACATAAAAACACAATAACACAGGCACTGCACAATCTGTAATGAATGTGTGTTGCTGGGACTGTGGGCAGAGCTGCGCGGCGATGTCTCAAACAAACTGAGGTGAAACTCATTAGACAGGGTTGCAGGACTACAACATAAACTTTTACTGCAGCCAATTCACCAATAAACAAACTTCACGAGGAAACTTAAAAAAAACAAAAAAAAAAACAGTTTTTATAGTTTTTAGCTGACACCTGCATTATCAGTGCATATGTAGAAAAAATCCAATGCAGGCAACACATGCATCATAACAGCATCTCTGCAGTGGTACGATGCAACCATGACAAACTCTCTCACTGGAAATGAACAAACTCCCATCACAAAGGAACACAATCAACACATGAAGTGTGATCCAAATGTATGAGTAATCATTAACAAGGAGATGGGTAGCACATGATGGCTAGATCAAACAATCTCCAGAGTGAGTAAGAAGCAACCATTTAGGACTTCTCTGTCCTAAAAACATCTGAACTGATAAATCAAAAACAAAATATTTGGAAGGATAAAAATCTTAATAATGAAGAACCATTGATTATTCCTTGTATTACGAATCAGTTTTTGATATTTACACAACAATCTAAAAACATATAACTTAAAAAGTGATTTATTATTAGATATACAGCTAGGGACACTGCGTGTAACAATAGCAAGCTCAGCTCCTTTTTGTTGTAACTTTTCAGGAAGCTGGGGAGTCCCAGATTTCCACAGTGAAAGCAAAAATAGTTTTCACAAAACAGCAGCTCTTTGAAACAGTGAAAGGTCCTTCAGCACATGGACTTCCTCAGTGTTTCCAAACAGTGCAAACGATGGGAAAAGACCAAATGAAGAGGCATAGCCGTAGCGAGCTACTTACATGTCCGTGGTTGATGAAGCCATGTTTACTGGCGATTCGGTTAGCTTCCTCCTGACCGCCAGGTATGTGGACAGCCCATGTGTTGGTGTAGATCTTCTGACTCAGTGCTGTTCCCAGCCCAGAGATCAGCAAGACCAACAGAGGCCCTAGCAGCAACTCCACCAGCCTGAGCCGGGGGCCTATAGAGGGAGATGGAGCCATGGGTTCTCCTAGTGCAGGGCAGTCTCTGAGCACAGTGTCTCTCTGACAGGCCGGGGCTGCCCACGGTACATGCAGAGGCACGGGGAGACAAGGAAGGGGACAGTCACAGCACACCAGAGACCTGAGGGGAACGACAGAGGAGGAGAGCAGGGAAGGAAAGAAATGAAAATGAGACCATAAATCTGCAGCAAAGCACTGGTGAAACAATTCTTGTCGAAGACCTTTGACTTCGCTGTTGTGACCTATCATGCCCATAAAAGCTGCATCACAAAGGGAGAGATTTGTCTCACTAACATGTCAACATTCATGGGGAAATCATTCAAATCAGGCCCAACAAAGAACAACACTTAGCACATCACTGAGGTTAGGTGGTTCTTGCTTTTGCTTTGTGATTTCTGTTTTCAGCAGCAACCTGAGTGACTAGTGGAAGAATTGGGAGAGGAACAGCAAAGACTCTCAGCTGGACCAAATTAGATTCACTGTAGGTGCAACATATGATGGAATACCACCTCCACAAAATCTGATTCAGTGGGTGGGTGAGGACCCTTCCTGTCCCTTATAGCTACACTAAGAGTATTTTTTCAAGATGTATGTCGTGAGGTGTTTCCCAGAGATCCAGCACTGAAGTGACTATCAGCAGCAACTGAGAGCCAAAAGTAAGAAAATATATCACCGCTGGTTTTGTCCATGAGGAATAACAGACTAAGAGTGGAGCATTTTTGAGCAAGCATACTGTAGACCAGCTAAGAGCAGACAGAGACTGGCAAATGGCAGTAAAGTCGGGGAGACATCTGATAATTCCACAGGAAATAGTGAGCACCACCTCAAGGTCAGACTTGATGTTGTGGTCGGAGGCACAGCGGTCTGCATTTTTGGGGGGTTTACAGTGCCATGGCAGGACGCGTTAGCTGAGGCATATAAAAGGAAAATGCTTAGGTATACCAAGTTAGCAGCAGCAGAGGCGGAGACGTGGGGTTGGAAAGCTAGACTGTGCCCCAAGGAGGGTGGATGCCGAGGGTTTTGCAGCAGAGTCCACCTAAACACTATGGGACGAATTAGACATTCGCGGGTGGAGCTTAAATGTCTGAGGCAGCAATGGGAGACGGCAAGGAAACAGTAGACAGGGGCACAAACACTGAAGTATGCTCAAACAAGACATCACATAAGCAGTCCAAGCTACAAAACACCACAGAAGATGATCAACATGCGCCTACTTTTTTCCAATCACAGAAAATAGAAAATATATGGTAGATTTTCTAAACCTTAGTTATCTTTTATTGGCCTGAATCATACTGATCAACAATTCATTTATCTGCTGTCACGTCTGGATTAAGTAAAGAGTGATCAGAGTTGTTTTTGTTATAGCTGTATCCCAATACATTTTCCAAGCAAAGTGATGCATGCGATCTCTAAACTGTTACGATCAGGACTTTGAGCCTAAAGGGCACATCACCATAAAATTAGCAGCAAGCTTCCAGGTCGGCCTGGCATGGCCGGCTGCTAGCTAATCCAGGCCAAGCATGTTTTACAGTTGCTAATCCCTGTGTAAAATCACAATTGAAGCACAAAACAAACTCTTACCATTCAAACTCACTTATTCAGCAAACGTTTTTTCTACACTGAGCAGCACAGTCATTTTCACTATCCGTTCACATCTGCCTTCTTGAGTGTGCAGAGTGTTGCGACGGTAATGATGTTATTATGGCACAGCCCCACTGCACTGGGCCTCTTTAATAAACACCTAAGCCTTTATGGTATGCAAACACAGCAACCATGAACACTTGACCTGTAAAGGGAAGTAACTGGAAAACTGAAGCAAGCGATACCAGGAACAGCGACTTTTGTTCCAGTCAGCACAGTCAAGACAAAGCCTGTTTCACAAAGAAGGCTGAGAATGCACTTGGGAATGATTAAGAAACATTTTGGACATACAAAAGCCTTTAGCCAATTTGTGGTAACAGCAATCACTCAACAGCGCCGTGCTCAAAACATCGTCTATTGTGAAATACAGCCTAAAGCCTCACTGGTGACACTAATGTGGTGGCAAAATCTTCATTTTTTTTCTTGTTACCTGGCTTTTTACCTGCACCATCATTTCTTCAACATCTGGAGAGCATTATTTCATCTGGCTTTGTATCAGGGACAGTCGTCATGACTAAACACAGCACCGTGTAAAACAACAAAGTGGGAGGGAAAAAAAGCCAGAAGTGTCTTTCAAAACCCCAACCCTTCCACCACTTCTTAAATATTCCTTCCTCTTCAGCTAGCCCATTTTTATAAATACATGAGCAAAAAAATGAAACAAAAACAAGAGGCAAAAAAGCACAGAAATGTAAGTTGCATCTTCACTTTTGTATCAACAGCTCAATTCACAATGAAAATTAAAACAATCAAACAAGAATTAAAGCGTGTCTGAAATATCCTTCATTTTAAGAGAGAAAAATGAGGATTTGACTGGCTGTCCTGAACAGAGAAACTGCCTGTTTTTAACAAAAGAAGTGGAAGGCAAAAAAAAAATTGTAGTAAGATACCTCACTCACCTCTGTCCTACGGGATTTTTATTCTGATAGAAAATGAAGCAGATGCAGCATGTAAATAGAGTGTGCACCTTTCCAAGGCTCTATTTAACTTCCAGACACGCATGGCTCAAAGTACACACGCCTGTGACCTCATCTGGGCGCTCAACCATTCAGCTTGCTTTAACGTCAATGTGAAAACCACACACCACGGAATAACAAAACCGGACTACTTTACTGCTCGCAAAAGACAAAGGAGAACTCAGCTATCTTACCGTGACTGGTTTTTAGTGTTACCACAGTAAATGATACCATATGTCAGACTGTGATAATGGAAGTTATGGTAGAAAAATGACATTAAATTACAATTAGCCAAGTACCATTAAATCCAAAGTGGGTCTATAAGGCCAGTCCTATTACAGAACTCATAAAAAAAAGTTTGAAAAGAAAATGGTTTACATATCATTTAGTTGATTCACATTTAGCTGAGATAAAATAAACGAAATTTCATTTAGCCCATATGACCCTTTGCTCTCATTCAGACCTCTTGTAATTATTTCCACATGTGGAATTAATATCTTAGGGAAGGCACACTCAAATATCACTCAGCCCAGGGACAAGTTATGTGAAATGACAGGCAGCCTAGGTGGCATATTGATTAAAAGACAATTATAGTGCTGATGAACTGAAATTAATTCATTCCCTTGCTATAAGCCACACTCAGAAATCACAAAGGGCTCATGAAAATATCAGGTTGCTGAACAGTGCACGACTGTGCTGGCCAACGAAATACCAGCTCAGAGACTTCCCTGAGTTACATAATTGTTTACAGGAATGAGCAACATAGGAAAAAAAAAGTATTTGCATGGCAAAGCATCAGTAAAAGGCTGGGTCTATTAGACTCAATACCAAAAATTTTCCACAACTCAACATTGCACAATAATTACAACTCCTACTCAAATTAAATCCACTTACTATGTATTTTACATTTTTAAGATTATTAGGTAATTTGCAAATTGTGTATATGTTTTATATACAGAAGCGTAACACAGACCTCAGATCTTTGGGTAGCTTACCAACATATATATCTTTAGAGTGACTAGCCACAACTGTCGTCACGAGTATAATGACTGTAATAAACTTAATATCCATGACTACACTGTAAATAAATGCGAGTAGCTTTGGAAGCTTACAGAAACCAAAACCAGATATTTTATAAAAGACGACTAACCTCAAACTGAGATGCACTCTGTGGTAATTAACAACCACCACCACTAAAGATCTGGATCATTATCATCATAATGACCATACTTTTTCACTTTCTTTGACTGGTTGTGTTTTAACATAAGGCACTATGTTTGTCTCATTAACTGTCAGAGTACTTCTATGTGCTGCCATGTAGTATGTGAAACTGCATTAAAACCAGTACCATCTTGTGTGACTGCTGCATTATGGCATTAGGGCACTTCTTAAAAGGTATGAATTATGGTTTTAAAAAAAGGCTTCAATCCTAAACATGCAGTCCGGTATTTCCAAACAATCCACATGCCTGAAACACAGCAGGCATTAACTGGAAGAAAAAAGAGGGAGCCCATGCCATATGCGCAAATGTGCATGTGTGTGTGGCCATGGGTCTGGATTCTGCCCTCTAGGTAGGTAAGTGCAAATTAGATACTAGACTCCAATGATTAATAGGCTGCAAAGGTCTATGTTCCAGTGTTTTGGAACAAAGTTACCATATAAAATATTTAGGCCAACAGAAGCCTGACTGCCTGCACTTTGGAGAGAACCACAGTAACAGTGAAACAAGCTGCAGAGGCCCAAAGCCTAAACTAAGTTTGTAGAGATAACGTAAAATAAATTTTGTACAGATATATGTAAAAGAAGGGCATTTCACAATATTGCAACATTCTCTATAGACTAAACAGTTGTAGTCATGACATTCAAGTAAGTGCAACAGCAGCATTGTTACGAAAGACTTCACAGAAATTGACACTGTTATGACAAACCCTTCCTTTTCCATGTAATTCTTGCTACTCTGACTCATTGTTCTTAAAGTATGAAGCCATGACCAAATAAGTAATTATTACTGTTATGATTTGGAATTCCTCAACTGCAGTTAGGGCATTTAAAACTGTTAACCCCTTTCGAGGTTTAACGGATTGCCTGACGGGAAATTAGCGTGCATGCCAAGCAACACACTCCTGTTCTTCCTCATATTTCTGCTGTTTTGTTCTGCCCAAGCTTTGTTCCTTTGGTCCACACACACACTCCCATAATATTTTCCATTAAAGAGCCAGAGTTATGTGTTTCCTTTCTGTCTTGATTTTACCTCATTAATGACTGCAACTTTGTAACATCTTTTAAACTTGATTTGTCTAAAGACTTTAACTAGTATACATACATTTTCTTAGAGTATTTATGCTATGGCAACACTCACTCAACTTGACAACTCTAATATTGTACAAAGAGTCCTACCATATTAGCTGAGATATGTTGTTTTCATTTGGTGCATGTAACTGCATGCAATAGGTTTAATAACCTTGGTTTAGGGTGTTTATCCATAAAGAGCAGCAGCTCAATATTGCATTCCTGTAGAGGTAAACCACAGAAGTATGAATGCTGGAAGCAGAGAAGACAGGGCAGTCAGCTGCCATGATGAAGCTCACAAATGTCTACAGAAAATCACGACTGAGAGACTGACTTGACTGACATGCAGTGACACTTTGCACTGAACTGTGGTCATTTAAAGCCATCTGAAAATGAACTAAAATGTGACTAAAATGTAAAAAATTTCATTTCATCACAGTTTTTGCTTCATTACAAGGCAATATAAAATAAATTATATCTCAGTCCAGGGCAGACTAAATAACCAATCATAATTAAATAATTCAAGTGATGCAATTATGGGTAGTACACCATTATCAAGATGGCAATAGGTTCACATCAGTATTATGCAGAGCTGGATTGAGTAACCAAGATGTCAAAAGTTCACTTGGAATTGACCCCAAAGGAATCAATCTTCATAATCTCTGGGATACAAAACAAGAAGCTGCAACAAACTTTGTTGTCGTTTGCATCTGTTAACGACTTGTGTGGAAATGGCTACATCCAACAACAGCTGTGCTGCTGCTGTTGCTGTTACAAAAAAAACACACTTAACAAGGAGCTGGGATTACCGCAGTATAGTTCAGAAAGACGAGAAACTTCAGGCCTAACGATAATCACTTTTTATTTGTGGGTAAAGTTACTTCAATAGGCTTTAACACATCAGCTGACTGGGGTAACGTTACGCCAGTTTGCAATCATATGACTCACCACACACGTTAAGTCCGCCACAACAACATGTAGTCATTTGGCACAGACCCGCGGCTGGACCTCGGCTTTCCTCCCGATCCGATGACTCCTTTGCTGACAATATGTCTGAAACTGTATCGCGTTATTATCGACAGCTTGACACAACGTAGGCTGACCTGAGCTATTTCACACGTGCCTCCTCCTCCTCTTCAGCCTCACACACCCCTAGTGAACATTATCAACTCGCGGATTTAATTAACTTTTGCACATTTACTACCCAGATTCATCACTATCACAGATATTCACCACAGCCCCGACTCCGCGGAAAAACCACAGAAAACCGGACGCGGTGCCGTCGACGTCACCTCAATGTGTGTATGTGTGTGTGTGTGAGTGTATGTGTGTGTGTTTGTGTGTGTGATCCCCACGAGCCCCGATACATATCCAGTGAGGATCAATAAGAAAACACGCACTTCTCTGTCGTTGTCGCACTGGCACCGTGGACAAGAGCAGAGGGCTTAGCTAACTAGCAAAGTCGCCACGCACCCCAAACAACTAAAAATACAGGGGGGTAAACTTTACACACACGACTTACCAGCTTCCTTTTACATCGTGCTCGCCCCGGCTTCTTGTTGTTTCACACGACGGCGCTATACCCCACAACGACACAGAAAAACGAGAGAAAAATTAACAGAAAATTGTTGGTTATAAATAGTCATGATACCCCTCTGGTACACCGCTGAGTGGTCCGTACAACCCTCAGGAAATACGTCACTGCGATGGACAAAGTGCAAACGTTTGAGCACACCTACTTACTGGCGCTCCTTCAGCACTGTAGCTCCATCTACCGGTCAGAGGCTGAATGACAGGCGGGGTCAAGGGGCTCTCAAGCTTGTTTTTAGCTGTGGTTGGCAACTGCCAAGTCATGTTTTTTCAGAATCAAAGTCGACTTTAATGGGGAAGTGGGCTTATGCATTCAAGGAATTTGACCCGGGTTTACAGTAGCTTCTATATATAGCACACAACAACAGTTAAAACGAGATATGTTACACCAATGCGAAAGTGTTGTTATGCCTGAGTGTACAAGCATTTATTAACTGTACAGCAGTTGTATATGTATTTACAAGTGTACATTTATATTGCACATTTGAGCTATTTACATTTACGCTGCACATTAAAAAAATCTCACATGGACAGAGATGGAAAGTAACTAAATACATGTGTTCAAGCACTGTAGTTAAGCAGTTTTGAGATATTTGTACTTTACTTGAGTCTTTCCAGTTTTTTATTTCCTCCCTAGTATTAGAATATTGATGTTGCTTGTCATAGTATTCATGTATTGAAGGTAAAATAATTTTGTAATACATGTAAAATAAATTTTTACATGTATTACAGAAAATTGAATAATGATGAAAGAATGCTTATGTTGGTTGTATTCATGTGTGAGAGCGGTTGGTAGGAACCACGTGGAGAGCGTTTGAAACATGCTTCATCTCTTAGTCCCTGGTTTATTCAGAGTACCTGAGTAACTAGCCTACAATGTATTGTACACCATAACATGCCAGGAAAATAAATTAAGCAGAGTGTCGCCTAAAATAGAGTTATTATGGATAAATTGAAAAACAAAGAGCCTATAATACTGGTTGAAAATCAATCAGTCAATCAATCAATCAATTAAACTGTAAGAAAACAATATCAGGACTCAACATAAAGTATCTAGGTTATGGACTTATGAAAATCACTGCATGATGAGATTTTTGATGACACACACTAGTCCAGGGTATTGAGGGAATATTAATTACAGGTGCAAGTATTCTTGCAACATCCTACAATAGACATGAACCATTTACTTCAGTAGTTGTAAACACGGTTCAAATTGCAGTTAAAACCAGTTAGCGCATCAATTAATGTCATATTTGAAATACTTATGATTGTCAGTATATTTCAGAAGGTACAAAATGGTGGCAGCAATAACCACACAAAGTTCAGCAATGTCTGAATTGATGATTGTTAAAATCTGGGTCATCTCTTGACACAGTTTCTCACCAGTTTGCCACTGCATCCTGGCAGTATGAAAACCCCATGAAAGCATTTACTATGAATAAAGACAGTGACACATTAGGACACATCACATTTGTCACAAATGTCGGTGTGTAATGTTTTGTGGTAAACGTTCTTAGTTGTAAGGCATCTAACTTGAAAAAGGATATCTGTCTGAATGCAGCAGCATCAGAATCACTTATTGAGTTAAACAGCATCTCAGATTCTTAAAGAAAGTGCTAGTCAGAATTTAAAATGCAAGAGACCAGATATTTAATAAATAATTTTCATGTTCCTTTAGATTCATTTTTAAATTGAATGTTTTGGGGTTTTTTTAAAAAAAGGAAATATCCTAATGTTATTTCATCACTCTGTCATCATATACTTCAAAGTCTGCATATGCATGCATATGCATGGTGTGTAGTACGCATGGTTAAAATGTGAGGTTGTATGCTTAAAGCCATGCAATATTTTCTCAACCAACCGATATGCATAGTAGAAGACAATTAAATTCAGACCAGCACATTAATGGAACACAGTTCAAAATCTTTATTTTAAGTACAAATGTGACAATACCATGGGATGACAAGGGATGAATAAATACAAACGTGCTCCAGCATTTTAAAATAATTGCCATAATATAAGGCACAGAGCCAATAAACATATAGTGAGGCTGTCTGTGAGCAGGGTGGCTGGAGCCAAGTTCCTTCCTGTGGAGGCAGATGAACAGACCATTTATCACCATCTCATAAAAATTGGTTTCAAACTGTAAAAATCGCAATGATCGCTCAAAACACAGAGAAGCAAGACACTGCTGAACAGAGCATTTGTGGTCAGCAACAACTCCCCAGATAAATACAATAGCTATACTTGATTCCTCAGGAAAGGAGAATTATTAAACCAGATATTTTCTCCTCGTTTTTTCAAGCCTCACCTCTCAGCTCAAGCAGGACGTCTCCTTCATACTGAGCCAGGCGGAGGGCGTGTCTCTGCTCGCTGTCCAGTTCTGCCCACTGCTGCTCAGTGACGGCCCAGGCCTGCTCCACACTCAGCCAAGACAGCTGAGCTGCACTGAACACCACCTGCCACACAGCCGTCCAGCACAAATACTAAATACTCATCATGGGCACTTGATTTTTTACAAAACAAATGGATGCATATTCATCTGTGCAATAAGTGATTTTTTGAGGGGTACATGAGTTTGCACCAATTCAGGCTATAATGGGTGATATGAGGAGGGAGCCATGGGAATTGAGCTGGCATGTTTGCAGGATGCAATTATGGAATAGGCTGATAGAGATGCATAAAAGTAGGTTGGTTAAAAGAATAATTTTGTGGGATAAAGAAACAAATGGGTCAGGAGCTAAAGATATGCAAAACCTGTTCGTGAAGATAGGTTTTGACGAGGTTTATGTTAACCTGGAAAAACGTATTTGTTTGATGAAGGACGTTATTTTAGAAAAGGTGAAGTTGAACTGGATCTCTTACATGAGTTCAGCCAAAACTACCAACAGTTTGTTTGATCACGAATGAACAGTATACAGAGAAATATGTGTAGCGCAATTTGAGCAAGAAAAAGAGGGTCACTATGTGTACAAATTAGATTTGGAATATTTCCACTACATATTAAAACTGAACATTTTACTGGTACTGATGGAGAGGAGAACTACTGTAAAATGTGTGTTTTGAATGTTCTGGAGTTGAAATACATATTTCTCCGCACTGTAACCTCTGTAAAGTTTAATTATTGAAACGACTGAGTCAGTGATTATTACATGATTCTTTGAAAGGGATATATTCCCTTTTGCTGAATATTTGGAAAAGCCTTGGATTTAGGAAAAAGACTATAATATAGAGCAATAGGTTAGTTTTAGTCTATTATTGTTATTTAAGGTATTATATAAAGAGGTTAATTAGGACGCTTTAACACTTCTCTGCACCAAAAGTTTGTGCTTGCTAGGCGTGGCTTAGGGCTCTGAGCAGTGAGTGTCTTATAGTTCTAAGATGGAGCACTTAGATTGTTCTTGTTTGTGTTGTAATGGTGTCTTGTAATCCCATGTGGGATGAGCCAGTGTATGGCACGACATGTAAATTAAAGTCATCATCGTCATGTTTATTTATCTAAATATTATTCTGTTGAGTTGTACAATTAACAAAACAAAATTTGTGATTACACTCACTGCCATCTTTTGTGGTGAGATCAAGGCAATAGTTTCAGGGGTGATTCCTTCCACCTGCTCTTTCACCAGCGCTGACAGAACCAGGTCCTCCAGACCCGCTGGACAGAGTGGGAGAAAGATTGGTCCATTGACATTGTAGATGAATAACTAAATGATTCCCATATCAAATCACAGGAAATTGTGTCCAAGTTTATACCAGAGGGATTGTATGTTCCATTATACCTGCCAGTGTCCCAATTTCTGTGAAAACTTCCGGTCCCCAGGCACTGACTGGACCAAAGGCCTGAGGGCTGGACAGTCGGCTGGTCAGTGCCTCCATCTGCTGTTCTGTACATGGCAGGGACGTCTCCCGCAGGAACAGGACAGCCATACTGTCATTTGAAGAAAGGATATGTAAAAGCTTGTGGTCCTCTGAGAACATCAAAACATTTCCATTAGTTTTTGTTTCTGAGAAATTGGCACCAACTTCCTGCAGCATTTGTTAGTGGTGCCAGTACAGGTGCATGTGATGTAGAAATTCACTCTCAAAATTACATGCAAGTCCTACTTTTGCATAATTCCACAGCTACAGAGGCAGGAAGAGTAACTAATATGACTTGCATGTAATTTTGTGAGTTATGTTTATGCCCCCTGTTGATTTGGCATGAAAACATTTTGAATCTCCTGAGACAGGGTTTGATTATTGTTTACAGTAATATGAAAGACTTTGGGGGAAAAAAATCCCGATCGCTCAGCTTCTGAGAGATCAGGATTTTGGAAGCCTGGAGTGTGAAATGGATCAGCGGCTCTCCGCCTCCCTGCACTTTAGATCTGACTCATAGCATATGTCACCCTCTCTCTTTCTGTTCCACATTTACTAACCCATTTTAATAGTGTCATCAGCTCAGTATCAGCATTGTACATTTTCAAATCCAGACCTCATCCAAAATATTCCAGTTGGTGCAGTTTCGAAGATTTTTAAAGGGCTGTTGTATTTTAATTTAATGAAGCAGGTTAATCATGTAATCTTCACAGTGAGTACTTCACTGACCTCAGGTTGTACGGGTTCAGTCTGTTGATCTCTGAAGGATTTAGACCACAGATGAGATGGCCGAGCGCTGCCAGATCTACAGCTGATAGCTGCTCCACTTTCAGCTTCCGCCTCCTCATCACACCCAGAGTCACTGCTCTCATCTGAAAGTCACGGGTTTATCAAACACATCAGAGAACTTGTTAAATATGTAAAAAGTCATCAAGTTAAGATACTTTGATCAAGTTCAAAGGGACAGCTCACCCAAAATACAAAAGCATATTTGTTTTCCCAACTTAACCCTAGGGCCATCCATACAGATAGTTTCTTTGTGATTTGGGGAGGTTTCAAGTTTGGTCTTCCCTGTCTCTCAGCAGCCCAATGCACAGGGACTGGATGCACAGGGGCTGGGTGGGTTTTCATTTGTGGAGTTCAATCCATCAAAAGTTTACACATGAAAAGCTCGGCGGCAACTGCTCTTTCCAAAAACGATATGGATATACACCATAATCCACAGCACTCAGGGGGGGAGAATCGCATTGGGAACTATTTCCAGCTGGTGTTCTTCCTATATCTGTCCGCCCAGAAGGAGGCATACAAACCCACAGGCATCCTTCGCCTCCTTCTGGGCCAGTAGATACAGGCTGTGGGTGTTCCTCAGCAGGAAATGGCTCCCAATGAAAATAACTTTATTTATTTATTTATTTATTTTTAGTGAAATGTTCCTGTAATTTTTCTAATCAGGGTGAGACATGCAAAACCCCACCTTTTTATGGCTCCAGTCTGTCAGCGTCCCAACATGTGCCAACACCCCCAAGTCAGAGAAACTGATGTCTTGCAGCTCTCTTTCTCTCATCTCAGTCACCACAGAGCCGAGAGCCAGTACCTGATCTGCTCTCAGCTCCCTGACCGGACTGTAGGCCTGCAGTGAGCAAAGAGCCAGGGGATACAGCATTACAGCGAGCCACTTTATTGTTTGAGTCATGCAAGTGATCATCTGTTTTTTGCACCCCACATGATGAAATCATGATTGGAGTCAGGGCCATTCATCATCCTGTTTATCTTCAAATTTGCCTCCTGCAGCTTAACACGTGGCATGTCAGACATCACTGATCTGACTTTGATGAAACTTGGAAGGACATTGCACTTTGGCACTTGGTTCTGGCATGAATTTAAGACATTACATTAGTATGACCAAAGACAAAATTTAAAACTTTGAATGGCCATAACTGCTGCCACTAGCCAGATTTTAAGGAAGGATAATCAATATGTAATAGACAACCACATGCCAACAGTGCTGAACAGTGCTTATAGTGTCAAACAAAAAGATTACACATACAAATCAAAAAGAGCAAGTTTGGAGGCAAAATAATCACTGACCTGTCTGAGTTTTGCCCACAGTGATCGGCGCTGCTCGGAGCTCAGGGAAGCATCCTGACCAAAAACCTCAGCACACTGTTTCAGATCATCCTGCAACATACGGCTAATCTGAGTGGGCGTCCAAGCCGAAGGGAATATCCCTCTGATGTCAGCGCAGCTTGGAACCGGCACTGCTCAAAGAACATGAGGCACCAGTGATTTCAGTGCAGAAACATTTCACAGTGACACTTGTTCGACTGCACAAGTGAAGCGGTGCAACAGTCACAGTAATTGGATCTACGGAACGCCTATTGAGCCTTTTTTCTTCAGAGATGGATGCAATAATGATGTAATAGAAACACTTAAAAGTTTAACCTTTGGCCCTCCTGCTCCGTGCTCGGACAATCCCTCGAATAAGGCTCTGGGTTTGCTCTCTCTGGCGATGCTGGTCCATACACTGGGTCACACACACTCCGCCCACCACACTGTCTTCCCAGCGCCTCTGACCCACCAGGACCTGCTCCACGGTGTCTTTATTCAGCACCGACTAAACAGCAAAAACACTGCTCATGGTGCTAACATTTCAGTCACATTATAAACTCCAAGCCAGAAGACCAGTTAGATCAAAGAAAAATATTCTCAGTTCTTTACATGGGTTAATGTTTTCAGGTGCTTACCAGTGGGATGGAGTTGATCTGCTTTGATGAGAGAGAAAACACCAGTCTGCCCAAATGTTCCACATCCCCAACTTCCCATCTTGACGGTTCCCTGGCAACGTGCACAAATATATAAACATTAGGTTTTTGACATTTGTAGCACTACATAAAAAAATATGTGCAAACAAAATCCTATTGCTGCCAGAGTTTTTTGCAGGTAAAGCCATAATATGAGCTCATGAACAGTAAACCTAATTTCCCATCTTTGGACTTTGTAGCTACCTCCAGCCTTCAGGCCTTTATTCACACTTCTTATCATTAATTACTAACAGCCACCTTGAAAGGTGTCTGAGAAAAATAGCTTTGTTAATATGGAGGCAAATGGTTGATAGCACTGTGGATACCCTGAGCAGCAAACATACAGACTATAGAACATGGAAATGTTCTGTTCAGATAGATAGATAGATAGATAGATAGATAGACAGATAGATAGATAGATAGATAGATAGATAGATAGATAGATTTCTTATTTATTTTACTTACATGTTACCATAAAAGGTAACATTTACAAGTGAAAATATGAACAAAAAGCTTCATTGCAGAACTATATATAGCCATTTTTAAAGAATTTGTTACCAAGAATTCATGAATTAATAGTGACTTAAAAATTCACAAATATAGTTAATAACATGCTAAAAATGTTGCTAACTTGTAGTTAAATGTAAAATTACTAATGAATTTCATAATATCCCACAAGCATTTCTACAACAATTTATCACTTTTTTCCAAAGAGTAGGTCTCTCATTTGGAGATGAAACATATTCTTGCACCCAGTCTCATAACCAAAACAAAAGAAGAAGTCTGTGTTGTGTTTATCTACCCCAGTAAGTCTTTCTCACTAAGCAGGGCACCAAAGTCTCTCAGAGCCTCCTTGGGCAGGCAGTAGCCTCTCATCTCATCCAGCCGCAGAGCCAGAGCGCCTCTGTCCACCAGGGCCAAACTGTCCCGGTCCAAGAAGGGGAGTAAAGGCCCCAGCAGGTCCAGAGTGGCACCATCAATCTCCCCCTCAGCCTGAGAGGAGCCCTGCAGTTTGTGACATACATGACTTAGAGCAGGTGGGGCACTGTATAATGCACAAAAACGAAACATTTATTAGCTATCACTAATGCTATAAGCAACACACACTTCAAAGCCAGATATGGGCACAAAAATAGGCTTGGTGAGGCAGTGCATTTAGCTGCAGCATGTTTAAATGCTGCCAGAGGAAGAGAGCCAAGCCTGAAACACACTGCAACTTAGTAGCTGCCTTACCCAGCCTCTGTTTGTGTCCATTCCTTGCTTTGAAGTGCTTGTTACTTATAGCACTAGTGATAGCAGAAAAACATAAAAACATAGTTTTGTGAATTACACAGTTTCCTACCTGTTCTCTTTCATGTACTCTAACCCTTTGGAAGTCTATTTTTTCCACTGTTTTTTCATGTGTATGACATACAGCCACTGAGGTGGAATAATTAGTATTTTGCAGACTGATGTGACTTCACTTGTGTAGTATCATGCTGTAACTGACAAGATGCGTGAATCTCTCTCTTCTCTCTCTCTCTCTCTCTCTCTCGCCCTCTTTTTGTGTTATATGTTTGTGTTAGCTTCACAGAATAAATCAACAAATGTATTTCTTTCTTTCTGCCTTGTGCAAACATACATTATGTGAAATATACCTCTGCTGACACAAGCCTTATTTTAATTTAACAAGAAATAGCTTCTCTGACTTTCAGTGTGCTCTGACTGCTCATGGTGCTAATATTTCAGTTTAATTACCTTTGGATTAGAATATAAAATATCTTCTTCATAATGGTATTTATAAATTACAACAGTTACTAGTCTCCAGCCACACTTATCCCTCCGTAAAAATTACAGCAATGTATCAGCTCCATTATGTGAGGATATTTAAGCCATATTTATACAGTTTATCTCTTGGTATTACCAGCACAGCGACGGCCTTCTCTGCTAAATTTATCTGCTTATAACGTGGGAGTTTCAGGAAATCAGGGAAATGTGGCTGAATGTAATCCAGGACAGCCCTGAAGGACGCATTAGTGAGGTTCTCCGTCATTTTCACACTGGAATAGAGCAGGGATATGAATGTTTTAATATACGGATAAACACATACACAAAGGAAATGCTTAGGGAAAGCGGTAATGTACATCTTGAGTAACATGATTCTTACGGTAATGTTGCAGCAAACCAAGAGCTCAGGGCACTGAGGTCGATTTCTGGTTGGTTCCTCAATTCCTCTACGATACACTTTCGCTGGTAACACAGCCAAAACACATCTGAACTTCTTAGTATTAAATATTTAAATACCATTCTTAATTTGTTATGGATACATTCATTTTCTGCACGTTACTCTGACACTGCCTTGGCAGAACAATTTAATGAGTAATAGCTGTGCCACAGAGACAGTGCAAATCTAACAGAGGGGTGGAGGGTCGTGACAGAGTCAGTTTCTTACCAGAGCAGGTCTCAGGCCTCCGGGGAGCCCGCTGACAAACTGAAGCAACTCTGAGAAATCTGTTTCATTGCTCCAAAGCCTCATCCAGTCGCAGCTCATTCCGCTGGCAATATGACCCAAATCCCTGCAAATGAATCATAAATCAATGATTAAATTGTTACTGAATGACTGTGTGACTTCAAAATTGTGACAGCGGCAATCTGTTGTGAGTTTTCATTTTGAGTTTGCTTGAAAAATTACATATTCTTTCAACCACACGTATGAATGCGACAGTAGATGTGAATGAAGCAAGATACTCAGCTTACTTGATTTTTGTTGTGGTAATGTTTTCAAATTCAAGGATCTTCCTGAACAGAAGCTGAGCCTAACCACAAAGAAAAAGTTAGTGTCAGACACAGCATGGGAAAACTGCTCCGAAAATGTAGTTTAACACACTACTAATTATACCTCGAAGAAGCAAAATGCACATTTATCTACTTCATGATTACTGTAATTTGTCAAATGAACACAACTGCAACCACAATTACATCCAACTACATGATGAAAAATGATCGTACTGAGTGTAGATTGCGATATCAGTGCAATACAAAGAAATGGGACTATAATACATTAGATCTACAAGTGCAGACATGCCAAAGTTTAAAGGTGAATGCAGAGTCATATTGCTAAATGTCTAGGTGTTGGTTCAGAAATCCTAGGAATAACAGGAACATGGTACTAAAAATTATACAGACACTGAATGAGTTTATAATGTTACTCCAACTGCCCAGTTATCTTGAGCTAAATAAATATGCATAAAATGAACTGACAAGCAGTAAGCTCTTCCTAGACTACTGCAAAATGCAAAGTAGGAAGTGAACGTGTGTGTGTGTGTGTGTGTATGCAAGTATTTGAATAAAGACTGATAGGACATAACAAAATATTGGACAGAGATTCCTCAAACTGGCAACAATTTAAATTTATTTCATGACACAAAGGGTAACCATTAAGATACGTATAGCTTTTGACATATTTGAATATAAAATGCTCATATCTTATCTGCATTTTCACAATATATTCCGGTATAACAACCAACTGAAAAGGCTGATATTTAGTGATCTATAAAAATAAATTTGGCTGAGGTCTGGTTAGGCTGAGAACAGGTGGTGAAAGGAGTCTTAATGCACTCCTGGCTGTGACAAAATCCCTTTAAGGTGCTTATTACTAATTTATGGTACTCCTCCAGACCATTGTACTACATCCAAACTAATTAGCTTGATGGCAGCTGATGCGTATGGAGTATTAATATCCTGAATGGCTCATTTGAAGCATGTCCAATGACTTGGAGATTAATGGGAGCATAGACTGGAGGTAGCAACATGTCTTTTCTTCCATGGTGAGAGCAGTGGAAACCTATTGTGGTGATATCAATGTAGTGTTCAAAGTCACACAAGAAGATGTTGAAGCAAAATGCACACCTGCTGTGGAGACCAGTGTACGTCTCTGAATAGGCTGATGTCCCTCAAGATTGTTTCTCCATTCACGGATTCTGTCAGCTTCCTTAGGGGGACAAAGGGCAGAAGACAATGTACCTGCAGAGTGATGTTCTGCAAACCCCTGTGTAGAACCTGATGATGCACAACACAAAAAATGGAGGACTGAAGCCTTTAAAGCCATTTAAGGCCCTTTAAGAAACACAAGATAGGTTTCCTAGACATGACTCAGATGAACAGATACTTTCTGGAAATGGATCAAGCCCAGTGGTGGATCAGTTGCTTAGTGGTTAACCATGCCAAAGTTTTTATCCTCTCCTACATATGGGAAACCAAAGCTCCTAGGAGAACTGTTGTATTTACGGTAAGGCCTTGATTAGCAGCATGTGCATAGGTCTAATCAAACTAAATAGAGAAAAGGCAAAGAATCTGCTCGCTACTGGGGAGGAAAAAAAGTGAAAAAGGGGCAGAAATTGTCTTTTCATGGCTTTATTAAACCATGAAACAAAAATATCCAAGAAGTGCAAGAGTGCAAATATCAGCAACACAAACATTTTGATACTACACTGAGGAAAAAGTTGCATTAAAATGTTTGTCATGCTGGTATTTACACTTTTGCACTATTTGGATATTTTGGCAAGAAGAGCATGCTTTTTAAAGCTTTAAAAGACTATTTCTACCTCTTTTTTCTTTTCTTTCTTTTTTCATCCTAAGTAGAGTGCAGATTCTTTGCCTTTTCTCTCTTTTGAATATGATTTTTTTCCTCCAGTAAATGGGGATTTTGGGATAGCAAGGCAGTTTGTTATTGCACATGTAAGGAAGCTGGTGATGTTTCACTGGTTTCAACTGACAAAAAAAAAGCCATCTCCATGTCCAGAGTGTCTTCTATGTAAGATGTGGTAACAAAGTGAGAGTCTCTACAAATTATTAAGGGTGGACAGAGAAACCAGAAAGTGATCTACTGAGGAAAGACAAGAGCACCGTCACCTCCTGCACTGCATTGTATAGCACAGCCCTTTGGCCAGGCTTTAGCTCTGTTAGTAAGGTTCTCCAACACTGGCAGTGGGCAGTTTCACCGCTCTCAGGCCAGTGGAGGTCTCTCAACACAGCAGGGGAGAGACCCGGGTGTAATGGCTTCAGTCTGCACAGTGTTTCCATGGTAAGCTAGCAGGGAGAGGATCACCACAGAAACGCACACCAGTTAGAATACAGTTGGCTGAAAGTCACCAAAACAGTTGAACACCTCATTACCTGCATTACATTACTACATTAATTACATTATTAGTACATTACTTACATTAGTGTCCTGTGAGAGCTTGGATAATATTTGGAAAGCCTAAAGAAATTGCAAAAAATAGATATTTTCACAAGGGTTTATACAGTATGACAGAAGACCAATACAGTGAAATAGCTCATATTTTAACAGAAAATGCCAGGCAAAGATCGGATGCATTCCTCTGTTGATTACTAAAAGATCCCATGTTATTCTTGCATTGATTGAGTATCTTCTTACATTAATGAGATATTTGACAGACAGTTTTGCAATAAATTGTCTCCATAGGCTAACAGTGTATGAAAAAATATATCTTTAACACCTCAAAATATCAGTGACACATTATCCTCAATTTAAGTTTTCTTTTTTAAAGTTGCTACATTGTGTATCATTATAGCATCTGAAGAGGAGGAAGAGCAGACTCTTCCCCAAAGGATTCATCGCTGCACAATGTAGTGTATTTCACAAAGAAGAGACACTGCATAAATTAGCATGATGTTTTTCTCACATTTTGGGATTGTCATGGATATGAAAGTCATTTCTAATGCATTTCCAGTTATACCTGAATCCTATAGTAATGAGAAAGTAGCAGAAAAAAAAATAAAATCTAAATAATGGAAAATGGAAGGGTCTCATTCTTTAACTTTGACTGAGGTAAGGATGGAATGGGGACTACATGCTGAAAAAAAACACTGTTACAGTACTTAAGCTGCATGATTTTAATGAAATTTGCTGCTTGCCTGTGCTGGAGAGTATCTCTGCAGCCCCGGCTGTGTGAGGAGCTCCAGGAGCCGCTGTGAGGGAAGTGACTGCAGGAAGGAAGCCCCCAGCTCGGGCAACAGACCACTGAAGGCAGACAGCTCTGGAGGAGGCATGTTGCTGACATTCAGGGTCTGAATGACTGGTATCAACCAAGAGGACAGCTAGGCATAAAACACAGTAAAACAGAGTTAGATACTCATTTATATGACATGATCACCACAGGAATCAGTGTCTGAGAATGGGGGTGATTTGAAGGGGACTGTACTGATGAAACCTGTAGCATTCTAGATGTCAGTATGAGTATGTGGCAGCATTGTGGCCCTTACTCTGCCACTGGCACTGATGAGTCCCTGCGACATGCATTGACCCAGCTGTTGCCAGAGAGCAGAGGACTGGGATGAAGCCTGAAGATACGGACGCAGTTCCAGTGGATCCAGGTAACATGCAAGAACTCCTAACCTGCAGAGAGATGTTATCCTTCATTTTCAGACCACATGAACATGGACAGAGTACGACAGTGTCTAAGTCCTACCTCAGTATGTTTTCACTTGTGAGATTGTCCCTCTTACTGAACAGGGTCCGGAGCACATGGCGTCCCCTGGTCCCATCCACACTGCTGTTACCCAGCAACTCCACCAGAGGACCAAGCTAAAGGGGACAACAGATCAAGTGCAATTATCACCTTCAAAAGCCAAAAACAATATTCATCAAGGATTAACTACACGACTCCCAACACTTAGTGAAGACCAATAAAACTCTGACTCTGAGATGGCTGACTTCTCAGTTAAAGTGGCACATCAGGTACATCAACACCCTTAAACTATTCCCCCTAACCTGATGTGATGTCAGCTGCTGAAAATGAGTGACTGGAAGGTATGGCAGCAGTGGGAAGATGGATCTGAGGAAGTATGGCGGCCATGTGGGGACATCACCCACCACACTTGACTGCAGGAGTCTCTTTACAAAAGCCTTTTTCTGCAACGACTTGATCTCTGAGCTGTGGTCGCGAATGGCCATCAACCTTCAGAACAATGCAGAAGCTGTCAGTGTGAGGACACTCAGAGCTTTTAGATTAACAACACAAAAGTTTTGGTCCGGCAACTCACACACTGTCATTGACCATCAGGGAAGCCGGGAAGCTCATGATGTCAGAGACAGACATGAAGGGAATGAACTGAGACAGGTCCACAAAAAGTTCTGGGGTCACTCGTGGGAACTTGTGAATGAAGGCAGCTGTCATTGTTTCCATGGCTTGTAATTCTTTTTGAGAGGCCTGACAGAGAGGACGAGAGAGCAGGACAACATTCATGTAGGACCTCTTTAAATATCCATGGGCCATGACTGACATACCTTCACACAGAACAGATAAAACAGCACACCACAATAACTGCTCTACATCAACCTATCAAGACAGCTGTATATTAACAATTTATCCATGTTTCTATTTTATACAGGTCTCCTATTGCAATGACGGTGTGCATAATAATGCACAAAAATATGCATCTGAAATGCCTCAAAACTTAAAATTCTTGTCCTCCTTGTCGGCTTCTCCTTATCTACAGCTCCTCATTTGCGATTGACCTAGATTTTTGGGAAATTAAATAAAGGATAATGGCTTTTATTTGGATTCACCTCAACAGTGCACTTCATCAGAAGAGTTTGCCTAATATTTTATACATTCAGCATATGCAGAACAAACCTGGGTGGTTTCAACTTGTAGCTGGTCCCAACTTTGATGCATATGAGACAGAAATCTCTTGACTGCATCTTTTTCAGCAGACATCACGAGGGTGCGGATGCTCTCTTTTGGCATTTGGAGGTACTCCTGTTGAGATAAGGTGATTCCCTTCAACATAAAATTCACTGAGTTAATTGCTCGTAAAAGTGAAAGAAGGTGCACAGCCAAGTACCTGCAGCAGAACCTTGAGAGCAGAGGAGTTGTCTTCTCGCTGAATGAGGTCCCACAAGACAGGCTGGTTTGACAGCGGAAATATGTTATTCAGTCCTTACCATATGTGCTTGCATGTATGTGTGTGTGTGTGTGTTTGTGCATCATTTATCTTACACTGAAGCAGCTTAGTAGGTCCTCTTTGACAGTGAGGTTCTGCTCTTTGCGAAGGAAGACTCCCATGGTGTGAAGGACACTCATTGAGGCTTCAGGCTGCAGCGTGGCCCAGAAGGACGTGTTGTCCAGCAGGCTGGAGAGGAGGATGGCCTGGCCCAGCCCCTGCCTCGCCTCCCCCTCCCCCTCCTCCAGACCTGAAGAGAGCCCCACCATGAAGTCAAGGACTCGCAGCACGTACCCCAGCGCCAACAAAAACCCTCCACGCTCCCCACCGTCCACCTCACACACACTCAGCTTGTGGAGGACTTCCGCCAGCAGTGGGGCCGGGTTCACACACAGCTGCGAGGTGTCAAACTCATATGGTGCGGGCAGCATGTCAAAAAACCTTTGCAGTAAGCACTTCCTGCCCTCCAGTTCTGCTTCCAGGTCGGCACAGACATCAGAGAACTGAGGCATGGGTTTCAACTGCCTGTGATAGAGGGACATGTTTCGACAAATGTATTCCCTCAAGCCATGTGTGCTTCCACAGAGCTCCAGGAGAGAGGAGTTGGTGAAATCTTGCAGAGCCCACTTCCTGTACTGACAAATCTCTTCAGGGTGGGAGATGTTGTGGATTTTAGAGCAGTACGCTGCAGCCCAGCTGCCCTCTGGGAAGGAATGGTGAAGGTCAGGGGACTCGGTCCCACACAGGGCTGAAATCAGGACAGAGTTGTTGGGCAGGAAACAGTGTCTGAAATCCCGGGCACTGAGGGACCTGCTGCCCAACTGGGCCAAACAATTCTCGTCGAGTCCTTGGCCTCCTATCGCCTCGCCTGGCAGCTGAACACACAGGTCATCTATACTGGACAGGTTGAAATAGTGATAGTCCTTGGTCAAAGATGCCTGCAAATTAAAGTTAGAATTTGTACCATTGTTAAAAGTAAGTAGGAGGCGTAGTGAGGAATAACATGCAATGCACAAATAAATTTAGTATGTCCTCAGTATGCTTCACCGCTGTACGAATACCACTAGTAAACCTTCCTAAAAAAGACTAAGGGTGTGAATCTTTGGCTTAGCAGAGATTCAATTCAGGATTCAGTAGTCACAGCAATTTGATCTGATCTGATCTGATCTGATTTGATCTGATTTGATTTGATCTGATTTGATTTGATTTGATTTGATCTGATCTGATCTGATTGTTGATTGCTTTTTTGGAACGATTCAATTAAATAAAAGCTTGTAAACTGTGAAGTTTGGGTGAAACTGTCATTGATTCGATTCAGTACTTTAAGCCAAAATTTCATATCCATTAAATAAATGCGAGACTATCCCTTTACTTCTGAAATATGAAAAATATAGACAACAAAATTACTTAAACATCATTTATTTTCAAAAATGACTATTTCTTTCAGAAGATCAATGCAGTTGAATTGACTGAATTTATGACTGATGCATTGATGTTTAAGATGTTGTAAATTAAGCACTAAACAAAGTGCTTAATTTGATTGTTATGATGGCTGCAAAAAAAAATCATTTTAAGTTATCCCTCACCTGGTGTGCTCTCTGAAGCCAGAAGGAGGAGTTGGCACACACCGTGTTGTTGAACTCATGAGCAAAGAACTCGCTGCAGACGTGGACCCAGAAGAAGTCCTCCTCAGCTGCAGACAGGTACCAGGCTGCATCAGAGCAAGTGGCATGCAGGTCCAGTCCCATATGACCCACTGCAGAGTTAACTGACCCATTCTCTCCTTCAAACAGGTTACAGTAGAGGAACACAGTGAAATTGGAGACTCCAGTCAAGCCCGGGATGGATGCATTACACACTGCCTCCAAAATTTCTGTAGAGGTGGGGTAGTCCACCTCTTTCTGTTGGTCGTCGCCCCCTTGCCCTCTATCTGTTCTTGGTTGGATGAAGCGGGAGTGGCGAGATGTGGTGGGGAGGTCATGCGGGTGTTTCTGTTTGGAAACTGTCCGTGATGACGGGGGTGTTTTACTAGCTGAGCTGGACGGTGTTAGTCTGGACCTGGGCTCATCTCCCTCGGTGGAGGGGCAGGACAGGAATGGAGGGGTGCTGGGGAGACCCTGAGAGCTGAAGCCTAAGGCCTGGGTGTTCCATGTCACATTATGTTTTATCCCCCTAAATATGTATGAACAGATTAGATAGACAAAGGTTGACATATGAAGCTTTTTTGACTGTACAGACAGGAGAATAAAAATTGAAAGTATTATGTTAAAGTATTATGTTATTATGTTAATGCAGTGATTATGGTTCCAAAGTCAAATGCATAGATTGTAATGATAGTGAGCTTTATGAATGAAATATCTTACCATAAGATAAGCTGCCTCAGGTCACCTTTGGAAAGATTAATGGTAGACGAATATTAGCCAAAAACAAATCACAGTGGAATCAGTTAGGGGATGGATGGTGGAAAAAGCAAGACGAGCATACAATTATGCTTGATAACAGCGTAGCTCAGATAACAATACCCAGGATATAATGTTACCTACATCAATGAAAGGATAAAGAGATTAACCTGGCCAAGGGATTGAAGATACAACAGATACTCTCAATGACCGAGATGAACAAAATGATTTTAAAGCAGTGTCAATCACAGAGGCTTTATCCCTTGTTTTTTTAAGTGGAAACCAGGGCTAAACAAGTGAAGCTGTTCAGAAATGTGTCTCCTTGCTAAATTAAGCAAGAACATACGGTTCGAATTACGTTTTTCCTATAGTATACCTGAAAGGACATCATATATAATTAATAGCTGTCCCATGAGGCATCCAGATGTTGTGTGCCTTCACACAGTAAATTGGCTCTCCAACAATGGGAGTACAGTGGCAGCAAAGTGGACCGTTAGCAACTTGTGAATATTCAACATTCTCTTCTCTTAGTTCAAAGCATCACTTTCTCTCAGCATTCAGGGCGGACTGAGGAAGTGAAGCAGGCTGAGTGTTAACCGGTGGCTAATTAATGTCAAGCTTACAAACTTCACTTTCTACTGTGTTTTCCTACTGAACGCTCCACACAGATGGTAGCTCTCCTCATGCCACAACTCTCCATTTGTTTTTATTTTATCACCCCCCACTAACAATATTCTCCATGTGAACCCATTTATATTTCCCACTCTGTTCCTGTGCAAGTGGAGTGCTCTTTCTTAATTATCTAAGGAATTGATTATAAGATTATACTAATGAATGCACATAACTTAGACTTAACTGAATACAGATTGCTGCCTGTTGTTTTGGGAATGAGCCTGGAGGGCTGAATGATGACCTCCAAAGGAGTGGCATACTTTATGAAAATAACTTTCATTTCTTAAATCAACAGCTCTTTGCCCAATATAAATGAGGCTATGGCCCTGATTAACTAAAGGCTTTAATTAATGTGTGCAAAAATGTTTAGTATGATCAAAACCAAAGACATAAGCCCAGAGTGGTCAAGAAGACTGTCTTGGACCAATGACAAGTCGTAATGTTGACTTTGAACACTGAGAACATTTTAGTACCCGCTAACAGTTTTCGTAAATCTGGGCCAGAATCTCTTGTACTGGTGTTAATGACCTCTGAGTGAAAGTATTCAGCAGACTCACCCACTGAGCATCGTCCCTGTGGGTTAGGTTGTGGCACGTCCACCAGGCTGCCGACATCATCAAGCAGCGCCATGGTAACTCGCGACACTTTCTTCCTCAGGTTGCTGTAGACAGAACTACCCACCCGATGCAGAAGACCCCTCCTCAGCCCATCCAGGCTTTGCACGAGAGCTGGATTTCTCGATGCTAAGTGGCCTGCCCTCTCTCCTCCACCTGAGCGTGACAGTGCCTGCAAGAGAAAGCTTTGCATGGAGTCCAAATCCTCCCCTGTGCCCCTTGCGTCCTCCAAAGAGCCATTTCCAGACAGCCCGTCCGGCCTCATGGCCTCAGGAGGCAAACTGAAGGGCTTCAAACGTCCAGACACAGCCTTGCTGTGGTCAGTGCCTTCGCCTGCTGGGTGCAAGCTGACCACAGGCTTCCAGCTGCGGGTCTCCAGGAAAAGTAGCAGCTGCTGAAGCCAGCTGACATTGAAGGCACAGTCACTACGGCCCTTCAGCGCACAGATGAAGCCCTGCAGGCCGGCACTGGCCTGACCATAGGTTCCACTGACCAGCGCCTGGAGCACAGTATCCAGCATGGCGCTCACTGTCCTCCAGTTCTGAGATAAGAAAGCCAAGAGGGGCTTGTGAGGCTGACGCTCAGATAGACTGATGAGACTCTGCAGCAGCCCCAGAAGCCAGTCCCAGTGAGGGCTTCCCCTCAGGGACAGAAACCAGTCCTGGAGTCTGACGCTGGGTCTAGGTGGCACTCGGCCACTCCACTGGTTCAGTGTAGCGCCCCCTTCAGACTGGATGAAGGAGTGCAGCACCTTTTCCCATAGCTGCTCCTCATCAGATGCTGGCTGTCTCTCCTCCAGCTCAGCACCCATCTCTTGGAGGTACAGAGAGATGTTGTAGAGGAAGCCAGACAGACGGTGCCTGTCCATTGGCTTGTTTAGGGATGGCAGGCCTATGTTCTTGCTGGGCAGGAGACCGAGTGTCTTCAGACCCCCCATGATGCTCCTCACCAGTGGGTGTACACTCTGGTCTTTGTTTGTTTCTGGAGGATTTTTTTGAGGATTCCAGCCACTTCCTTTACTCCATTTTGAAAGCAGCTCCCTGAGGATGACATCTGTTTGGTCCTCTTTATTTCCCCCTGTAAGAGCAGCATTATGTTATAAGCATATGTGCTACACACTCAAATATTGCCTTTGACAGATAAGTTTAGGTAGTGTACTCACCTGTTTTCTCGGGGGATGCTTGTCCCAGTAAAATAACACACACTACGATGCTCGTAAACCCAAGAGTGGCCATCCCTGGCCCTTTCTCTGCCATCTTCATCTCATGCCAGTGTGCACAAATGGCACAATGATGTCACATCTTTCTCTTCAGTCTGCTTTTCCTATTGATGTTGCAAAACCTTGTGTTTAAATGGATGGCTTTTTTCATTTTCAGTGATGGAGTGGACACACGGAGTAAAGTATCTCTCCTGAGAGGGGATATTAAACCTTAATGACTAGCTACCATCACCTTACCACTTTAACAACACGGTAGAACAAGTACCAGTAATCTACTTTACTTTTAAACTAAAAATCTATGAACTACTTACAGGGAGAGCAATTTGTGATGCTGAATGGAGCTGTAGACAAAAAAGACCCCCCAAAAACCCTATTTCATTTATAAAGTTCAATGTTTTTAATCCAAAAACACATATTTCTGATTGTTACCAAGGACTGCTCAACAAGATCTGCAAAGAATACATGTTATTTAGACTGAGAGCATTTTTTTAGTAATTTTAAAGCCAAATATAATTTACAATGATGAAAATTAGGAGAATAAATATTTTCTGGACTCACCAACAGTTATGTTCCATTCATTATTTTAAATATCCCTTCAAGGCTTTGACAGCTTCTCCAGCTTGCAGGTACCAGTGCACTTCGAGCTGACCTCTTTGTGACTGTCCCTCTCTGTTTCACCATCTCTCCTACTTTCTCTACATTTCACTCTCTCCTTCTGCACCCCTCCCCCCGTGCCCTCTGTCCCTCTCTCTGCTTTTCTCTGTTTTGTTAACTTGGTCTCTTGTCTCTGGGGTTCAGGTTGATGCTTGGCTTCATATTTCACACGTCATCTGACCATCACAGGTTAATTGACATTTTTTCGGTGATTATATTTGGAAAAGGAGAGAGCACAATGCAGACAAGCTCACATAACTCCTTAAACTGGTGAAGGCGGATCAGGACACATCCATAAATACTTTAGATCGCGTCATGTGTTTTGTTTGAGTATAAAACACTGTGCATAAAATCACATTTAGAATAAATCTTTTTTTTTCAGTGCAGTATTTTGGACCACCATGAGGCTATAGGAAGGTCACGGCTTTCAGCCTATTGCTCAAACAAGGTGAAAATCTGGATCATGTTAATCACACCCAGGATATCTATCCCATTCTCTAACTGTGCGATGTCTCCCGCTGACTAATTCTCTATTGAGCCGTCTCTCAGCTGGGACTCATCTTGTGACTCTGGTTCTGTGGGGGTGTAGTCTTACCTACTAGGCCAGGCCAGCAGGTCTCTGCAGGCTGTCACTGTTTAGACACATTTATCCCTCGGTCACGCCAGCCATACAATCAAGCTCTGTACAAGGGCATAGCAGCAGGCTCCCCGCTGTCAGACCACTGTCTGCAGGCCCTGAAACTCTAGAGGGTTGATTGAAAGGACCCACCCCCCCTTTCCTTAGCTGTGCGATACTGTGGCCTGCGGAAGGACAATAACTTCCTCTTGTATTATTGATACTGTAGGGAACAGCAGTCACTCAGTGCAGCAGAGCTCGATTAGCCACAGGAATATTCAATGAGAAATTGGATCCAGCCCTGACTTTCCTCCTCTCTGCTGGAAATTCAGGCATGGCACTGGGGAAATCAGCTGGAGAAACTAGCTGTTGAGATTGGAATACCTGGTTTGATTCCCAGTGTAAGCCTCTAAATAGCATGGCTAGCCTCAGTTTGGACAGATACCGTGAATTTCTCCTCAGGCAGGTGGAAATCTATGACAGCTTGGATGTTACTACCCAGATCGAGAACTAATTGCCTGAATGCACCATTTTCTCTGACATCAGTTCTGCAGCAAATATATTTTCAAGAAGAGACAGAAACCCCCTGACCACCTCATGTGACCATGGGCTTTCTTATGTAAAGTAAATAGGATGTTGTGTTTTGCATGTTTTGACTGAGGAAATAAAATCAGCATCATCTAATGAAATTTTAGTGTCCCAGGTCAGTTCAGCTTGGAAGTGCAGGCATGAAAGAAATGACACAGAGGGCACCCAAAGTTTTTATGAGGCCGCAAACTGGCATAAATGTGAACATTATGCTAATCAATAGAGAATACATGTAATAAAACCATGGATAACAGAAGTCAGAATGCTTGACAATAGCTGCGATTTAAAACACAAATGTTATCAGACTTTGATATACACTGTAGAACTCACTTGAGTTGATGCAACATGCCTATAGTACCTCAGGTGGCAGACTGCGATTTTAAAAAAATAAAGAAATAAAAAAAATTTTTTTATCCTAACAGATCCACCACAACCAACCTACAGATGCTCCACCCACTGCCATGCTTCTCACAATATTGATCCATGTAGAAGCATTATTAGTAGTGTTGGAGGTACGGCCATTTTTAGAATCTTTAAAGTGCAGCTGCCATTCGTGTTGACAGATTTAAATTCAAAACCGAATTTAAAAAATACATTCTTTTTATCATCAGTTGTTTACAAGGTTTCCATGCTCTCTACCCCTCAATGTCAAATCTCATAATTTAGGACTAATAAAAAATCCAGACTTCCCCTGTCATATTGACCCCTTGTTTATATGGTAATGCACACTCAACTCATAACTCTGATATTTCCAATAACACCTGAAGGCATCGTAATTGGCAGAATACCAGCTATGTGGCAACATGCTGCTGCACGATGCTACTAGAACTGACAATGTTATTTCTAGTGTGACAAAATAAATTAATCTATTTTTTGTCTGTGACAATGAAGTAACTTCACAGTGCCAACATCTGCTCTCTCAGCTGACAACAGGTCATGCCTGTTTACTGCAGTTTCTGGAAAATGAGGGAAATCTAGTTCATCACTAAATAACTCCTAGAATGCAATAAACATAAGAGACACAATATGTATGACTTTAACCTCTTGATGTTAGCTTTTCATTCTGCAGCTGCTGTGAAATATGCAACTGTTTGCTATAACCAAGGAAAAGTATTTTTAGTTTCACCTTCCTCCCTCTCAGTTAAGTTCCTGCCCCAACCACTGTCACTCATCCTGATCAGCTGTCAACCTTGAAACAGGATCGAGCCTGAGGCTAAGCTTATAGGTGTTGAAGAAGAGGGAGTTCAGGCAATGTGTACTTGATTTTTTTCTTTGATTTATTTATTTAATTTGATGTTCACCCATGGTTTGAATCAGTCTTTTCTGCTGCACGTTTTGCTTCACTGTTTATTCAGTACTGCTTTCTGCCCCGGTGCTTGGTTGCCACAACCCAGCTCACTACTGGATGTGTCACATACACTACACATTGCAAATGCCCAAATATAGTCCAGTGAGTCCAGTACCAGTGAGAAAAATAAAATGGTTCCATAAAACGAGGTAATGTTAACATTAGTTTGTCCTCAGTGTGAAACACTACACACAAAGGGGTTCATAGCAAGGACCAGGACCATTATATGGTAAGTGGTGGTATTATGGTAAGTTGCTTGCAGCAGTCCTAATGCTTGTTAACAGATGAGGCACGATGAGGTTTTACAAGACATTCTATAAGCCTATTCCTTTTCCCAATTGTACCTAAATGCTGTAAAAGGTTATTTCGCCTGCAGGTTTCATAGATCAACAGTTTTATGAAGAAGAGGTCATTAAAAAAAAGTGGCTTGGCTTCACATAAAAGACTCTTTCCTCATGCCTATATATTCTTTCTTTCAAGGTATATTTTTGTCTGTAAAAGTGGGCTCCATGCAACAGAAGTCAAAATGCTTCAAACACAAGTTATCACACTGTAAAACCTGTGAATTACAATGATCCAAAACACACTGCAGCTAACTATCGAACAGGGGGGAGTTAACTGGGTTAATACTATAGTCCTATAATTTAGTCTATTTGTTTAGTCTAAATTTATTGTGATGTTTGACTTTTCCATATAAGCCACCTGATTTAAAGCCAATAGTTTGTGCGGAGTTTGTGCAGTGTGAAGCCAAGCCATGCAACAGAGAGGAACTTCTTGCAGCCGATGAGACTTTATGAACCACCAAACTGACCAAACTCGGAAATGTGTTTATATTTTTCTTTTAATTTTATTTTGCTTCACAAATAAAACATCACTACTCACTGGGGTGCTTATGTCACGTGCTTTGCTTGTCGGCTCAAACAATTCACAGAGAGGAGGGATGAAAGTAACAGCTAGCCTGTTTTTGAATTAATAAGTTTTGTCGACAAGCTATTCTCTGCAGTTTTCGATATTAATTCATCAAAAGCTGATGTGGTGCTACCTATTCTATTACTACACAAACATTAGATTGACAAGGCCAAGAGCTGTTCATATTCTGAATCCCCAAGTTGACTTTCATTAAGCTGTGGACCTCCATTTGAAGTGACTTTGGCCTCAAGACCCTGATCTGAAAAGATTTCAGCTGTGACGATGACAGCTTTTTGCGTGCCATATTTGGACACTGTCAAATAGATTCACGATGGTCAGTTTTAAAAAATAATGTTAAAATAATCATACAGTTTTTTTTGTCACATAACATCTTTTAAATTAAATTACAGTAAAATTAAACTTTTTCTCATTTTGCTCCCCTGGAAGATCCTCAAGGACCCCTGGGTGCTGATCTTTGGAGGATCCTGTCCATCTCACAGCAGAGCTGGGAGAAAAAGAAAGAAGAGATGGAGAGGATGATGAGGCAGGGGGAGGTGAGGCCACAATGATATGCAGAGAGAACAGCAAAATATTCAGCTGCCTCTTAGCCAGCCTTGACCATCTGGAACTTAAACAAAAGCAAATGGATGGCTGAAAAAAAAAAAAGACTTTGAGACTCAGATCAGCGAGTGAGTGAGCGTGACAACAGGAAGACAGAGAGAGGACATGCAAAGCGCAATAAATGAGGCTGAAGAAACAAGGTTGGCACAGCTGACAGAGAAGGACACTCAAATCAAATCTCTGTCAAAACACTGAGTCGGTCAACAAGCAGAAGGCTGAGATGACCACCACCATCACCGGTCTGCAAGCTCACTCTGCAGCCCTGCTTGACAGACTGGATTACAGAGAGAGAGGAGATTAAGATGAAGGCCAGAGAGGCAGAGATGAGAGGGAGGCTGAAGCTTAAGGAGAATGAGAGAATTTTTAATTCTCTACTCTTCGCTCTGGATAAACTACAGCAGAAGCCGGCCATGGAGACAGAGGCCGTGATGATCAAGGACCTGGAGACCAAAAACCTCCAACAAGCATCCAGGATGGAAGAAAAGTGTCTGCAGAGTGAGATCAAACAGGCAGAGCAGGCATGAGCCTTCAAGGAGACAAAAATCCTCCAACAAACCACTCAGACTGAAGAAAACAACAATGAGCAAGATAATGGAAACACATACTGCAGATATATGTGTATAGTTAAGAGTAAGCAAAGCCAAAGCCCTTACTGTTTCAGAAATGCAAATGATTGAAACCATTTTTCAGCTTTTTGAGGAGGAAGAAGGACCAGAACAATGATGTCTAATTCTATGGGAAGCTGAGGCTGGGTGTGGTGTGTAAAGAGATAAGAGCCAACAGAGATTGAATTTGATTTGCATACTGCTCATTTACATTTGTTGAGCTTGTATTGAACCCTTAAAAATGAATTAGTTGAAGGAATTAATTAAAATGAATTTGTGAAGCACAGTTTGAAAGTGAACGCGATTGCTTGAAACTGAATGTATTATTGAACTGAACTTTAACTCTACTTTCAAATTCAGTTTTCTTAACTGAGATTCAGCTCCTTGAGACGCATTCAGGCGCGAAGGATTTCTTTCCCTGAGTGCCGACTGCAAGGCAGCTGCCTCTTTCACAGCTGCTCCCATATTTGAAATTATAGTTAAAAGTCCAATTCAGGGATTGCTGCATTGAATTTCATAATCAGTTTCAAATTGCGTGTTAATAATTCAATTTTCAAATTAATTTATTAAATAAATTCATTGTTATGAATTTGCCAGTTCAGTATGAGCGCACAGACACACAAACTTGGGCATTGCCAAATAGATTCAAAATGGTGAGATTAAAACATGTTAATCACTCATACAGTCTTTTGTCTCATAACAATGTCTAGTGAATTAAATTATAGTGAAATTAAACTTTTCCAAATTTTGCTGAGGACCTCCTGGAAGATCCTCAAGGACCCCCAGGGGTCCCTAGTCCCTATTTTGAAAACCACTGAACTAGGCTATTTGCATTTGAAACTGCAGTGTGTTTGGGGTAGCACTGTAACATGTTCTGCATGTAAATACAGATTAGTAGCCTATTGATGGCCAATGGCAGATGAACAGTGGGAATGATTATGCTACATGCTGACATTAAGACCACATGATGGATGGGCGGAGAAATTATTTTGTAATGTCATTAGCTCACTTCTTGATTTTCAGATTAATTTTCAGTTTAGTGGACAGGGGCCGCTCTGAAGTGTTTAATCCAGTATCAGATCTAACCTCCAGTAAAGACAGTCTTTGTTGCATTCACTAATGCAGCCACAGAGGGTAAAAGCCTCAGAATAATAGATATCATCTCTTTTCTGATGGCAGTCTCAATCCTCCCCAAAAAACAGTGCAGTTTGTTAATGAGAACTCATTTCAGAGCAACTACAGAAAACAACACAAAAACATGCAGATTTATGGGTATAAGGAGCTGGGGGTTGACACGTGATAGTAGGCAGTCAACAGCATTACAAACTGACCTGAGGTCAAAGCAGTCTGGACTATTGTTCAGATTCAGTTATTTTTTCATGTGTTATTGACAGGTATGAACCCCACAGAGGGGAAATGACAACAAAAAGCACATACAAGTCCATCATGTTTAGACACAGAGACTGAAATCGGTTTTGTTTTGACATCAAAACATCCATCCAGCTGGAGCACAGGCTACAAAAAATGAGCTGCTGTTCCAGTCCATATGACTTTCTTTTACAAGCTTTCACTTGTAATTGGTCATTGTGAATCAAACACAAAAACAAAACAAACAGCCTGCAAAAGTGTAACACATTTTCCACTCTGTTTCAGACCAAAGAAGAAAAACTGGTGCGATTTCTAGAGCAAATTGGAAAAAGTAGTTTTACTCAAGTAGTGCTGCTGTGCTGATATTTTACTTCAGTAGAAATGGAAGCTCATTTAAAACTACTAAGAGAGTTAGTTAGTTGGGTCTACTTTAAAAAGCGAACACAATTATGTGATTATTTTCCATGCAGCTCTATAGACAAGGACAGACTTCAATCTTCTTTCAACTGGACAATTTGGAAACGTATTCAAGTGTACCACATAATGCCAAAATACCCCCTCTGTTCTTTCATCATTCCCTGCCAATGGCACCACTGCCTGTCAAGTTAAGTTTACCCAGTTTCTGGAGAGCCAACCAAATTTGTACTCTCCACTCAAAAAAGTACAAATACACAAAAGGTAACTCACGTACAGCAAAGCAGGGGAATGTAATTAGTTATTTCTACCATTGTGTGAAACCCTGTTATGATGCTGGTTCACTCTGATATTAAGTGGATCACCGAGGCATGTTCACACCTTACTCAGATTCAGATTCAGATTCAGAAAACTTTACTGATCCTCGCAGGGAAATTGCTTTCAACATACAGTAAGAAAGAGGTATAGCAGACTCCTCTCACTTATGGCTTTTGCCATCTGTGCAAAATCAGACTGGCACAGGGTTATGGCACACTGATGTCAATAAACATGGCACAAATCACTGAGATCATCACTTCTTTCCTTTCTGTTAGGAGCAACCTACTGCTGCCTGTAGATTAAGCAATAGCATGACTGAGCAAAAGAGGTAGTGGTTGCATCTGTTTTTTGTTTATTTTTTTTTTCTTTTTAATTTAAGATGGACTTCCTATTTGTGGACAATACACTGCATGTCTGTATGTAGACAGGAACAATCTGTCTGAACTGGTTCATTCATAGCAGGAAGGACACACAATGTCAGTGTATCAAAGGAGTACGTCACAAGCTGGATGTAAACGACAGACGTCTGAAAATGAAAATCCCAACACCATTAAACTGCTGCCTGACACACACACAGACAGTTTATGATAGCCTCCTGTGGTATTTGTAGCATAATGATGTCTTTATGGCTGCGCTGTCCTGTTTTGTTTTCATATCATATAACAGCTATTCCTGTGCTGAATATCTTGTAGACCCACAGCTGAGCTCTCATTGTGGTCCCGGGGTTCTTTTATTTTGCATCTTAAAAACAAATAAACAGTTAAGCAGCATGAATAATTTGGGTGGTTATCCTTGTTTTTATAGCTTGCTCTAGCACAGAGGGAGATAAGAAGGGAAAATCTCACCACAAAGAGCCACTGACTGCAGGCCAAGCTAACCAGCCTGGCTAGAGGGAAATCCTCATCCAGAGTTTACCTATAAAATATGTATTTCTGATGTATGGCTGGAAAAAACATCCTCACATCACATAAAATGGGTAAAAGTCACTATTAAAGCAGACTGAACAATAAGAGAAAAAAACAAGATTTTATTCCGAAACATACAAACTATACACAAAAAAAAAAAATCAAGTGTCAGTACGCTTCATTCAGTCCACAAAGGTCTGTAACACTTTCATTCACCATTCTCCATGAGTTTTCCTGATTTCATCCTTCTGTTTTCTCATCACCTAGAAAAGAGCACAAACGCATCAATACATGGTGTTTCATGACTACTTCTTGCCTTCCTCTGACTGTATAAATTTCATGAATGAATGTACTGAATTGAATAATGTAGAAAAAAAAATAAGCTGCTGTGGAGCTTATTAAATACAAAACGTATACATCATTTGTTAGTCCACTGACAACAGCATGACCCTCTTTCACTTTGTATTCCCTGATTAGCACTCTCTAGTCTCCTGTTTATGGTTGCATTGAGAGCATAACAAGGAGATTCAGCATTTATTTTCTGTCCACACAGCTCCGGCTTAAAAGGGTTTTACTATAGCTCTACCTGCTAGTGCAAATTCCTCCTGTTCAGGTACTCTGCTCTGCACTAATGGTCACTGAGTGCTGTTTTTAATGACTACCTTCAGTCATAATAAGCCATGGTTTAGCAAGGTGGTAAAAACCTTCAGAAAGAGGAAAACTGAAGCTTTCAAAAGTGGTGACCATGAACTCTTAAGTGGCTAGATATGATTTTGACTGAGCAGTGAGGAAAAGCTTGTGGAGAAAAAGTTACAAGCTCCGGCCAGCAGGGAAGTCTGGCACGGTCTTCAGAGGATCACAGACAGTTCAGCATGACGACCCACTTCTCCCAGACAAGGTGAATAAATTCGACTGTAGATTTTAAAGTCAGGTGTCAATCATACGGCAGAAGAGAGAGTGGAGTGCTTGTTGTTTGGTTCACCGTTGTCTGTTATGTTCTGCTTTGATGGTTGTTTCTTTCCCTCTTGAGAGCTGTGCCGAGGTGAAGTCCAACCAGTTATGTTGAAATGGCATTAAAGTACTGAATCATTTAATCATTTTCATGATGCTCTTCCTCTCCTCCAACATGTGCACAATAAAAGCTACACTGGTCAAGTGCTACCCCTACAGGAGGTTTTGATGAACAACACTGCTTTGAAAATGGACAAGCAATAAGTAGCCCTTCCGATATCTGAAGGGATTTTTTTTTCTTTTGGCTTACACCTCCACAGTGAGGTCAGAGTGCAGAGTGAGCTACAGGACGGCTCTGCATTCAGTGTCTTGCTCAGAGATACTTCAGCAGCCTGGATACTTCCCAACATGAGGGCCTGAACCCAGAATCATCTCAGTATTAGGACAGCACCTATTTTGAATGTGTGAATCAATAAATTCTTCTTTGGCCAAATGGTAAGTTCTGGTCATTAATGTCATCGGATGTAAACTGCTGTAAGTTTCTTGCAGCTAAGGCATTGTTTATGGCACGAGGCACAATTTTAAAGAAATCATGGCTCCACTTCCTATGAAGATATCAAACATGCTATGTGCAATGCAGGAATACCCATTTTACAGGTATTTTTTTCAGTGGTCATAGTCAGCCTCTTCTGACGAGACCCATATTGTATCTAGCAGAAGATTTAGTATTTTAGCGGAGGCATATTCTCCTCTGTTAGGATAGTTCCACACAAATAAGAGATTATATCAAGCAAGAGATCAGGAAGGGCATATTAAAATTCAAAGTTTTTGACTCCGGATGCACTGCACACTACGTTACTATAAACTCTTAACTAACTTGTTCAGAAAATACACCAACAGCTCGATGATCAACACATAAATATGACTCATATCATATCAAAAGCTTTACACAGCATTAGGTGCGGCCTACATTTGATCTATAAAATGTGACTACAAAAGTTGCTAATAGGCTCACTGGGTGAAACTTAAATGCTCTTTGCTAAGAAGACCAACACACTATTAACATCAAATCTTGTCAGACTATGTTTTTCTTGTACAATGTGAGTTCAGATATTGGGGAAAAACATAAAGGATGATCAGTGTAACAGAGTTTTTCCCCATAAAATCAGCATTTAACTATCCCAAAAATAAGTAAATAAATAAAAAACAGGACTACTTTGTGAATGCTCTGGAGCAAAAGTACTCTTTCCTCCTCACCTGACAGGAGTCCAAGGTCAAACATTGAGGACAGGAATGTCGAAGAGGTCACAGAGTCCCTCGCTCTCATCCAGATTATAGATGTAGTCGTGTTCATTTGGGGGAGGAGAGAGGCGGAGGAGTGGAGAGAAAACTGAGAGAAAGTGGAAAGCAGGTAGTAAATAATGCAGCATACAAATATAAACCCGGTATAGTCTAGTCAGATTGATGACTTGGAGGATGCAAATGCTTACCTTCAGAAGCCATAAGCTCTGTGATTAGGTCTGCATTCATAATTTCTACAGAGACAAGAGAGAGAGGTGTGTGGTGTTCACGCTTAATAATACATTTATACATTACCTATAAATTCACAGTAGAATTTAAAGAACAAAAAACAAGTGTCAAACATAACATGGAACCAGCTTAGTACCTCTGGTTGGGTCTAACATGTCTGCCAGGTCTTTTGATAAACTCAACACTGGAAAAAAAAAAAGAAAATCACTACGAGAACACTGAGCACTGAAAGAAAACTGCATATAATGTTATGATAATGTTATTAGTTGCATGTGTGTAAGAGAGACTGCATAACCAGTTAAAGCATAATAGAACTGATTATGTCCTTCTATCAAGCAGGTTTGACTGCTTAAATCTTAAAGGAACACCTGGATATTTTGAATTTAGTGTCATTTTTCTTCTCTCTGGTTGAGAAACCACAAATGAACACAAAGCTACTCACGTTCAGATACATCAGCTCTGTTATATTCAGCGTTCACACACAGTGGCGCCTGAAGTGGTTGAGAGTCCTCTGAAGTCGTTTGCGTCGACTTAGTGCCAGCTTTGTCAGCAGTCTGGTTGGTATTGGCCGAGGCCTCACTAGATGTGGCACTGTTCTGTGTTTGGTGTGCCGAAGCCGCCGCTGATTTGGCGTTCTGCAAAATCTCTTCAGGTGGCGGGACTGGCAGCACCACAGGAGCAGAGCTAACAGGGTCTCTGTTGATGAGCAGAACATCAATGGGCCCACCGCTACTTTTCAGATGGATCTGATACTTCCTTTCACCATGCTGCACCTGAGTAGAAATGCATGTGTGCACTAAAATCAACTTACTCAAGAAAAGATAAAGAACGTGGAAGCAAAACACATTCTAATGATGCAAGACTTACAGCTTTAGGTATGGGAACATCTAACTGTGTGCCAGATGGTGCTCGTACTGCCAAGAGGGTATTACCTGTAGAGACAAGATACAGTGAAATCCCTGAGCAACAAAAATGACTTAATTTGGTCTTTGTGTATTTAAAAAAAATGCTTCTATATTAAACCATGTTAGATCTGTGTTTGTTGCAGGGCAACATGAACAACATCAAACATATCTTCGAACGAATACCTCTATATTGATATTGTGACGATATTGTAGGGATGACTATTGGTGCTTCATAAGAGATTTTTGATAAACAATCACTAGTAATGTGGACATGGTGACTGAGCAGATAAACAAATAACATTGACAGCAGTCTCATAAGTTCAGAAAATTGCATCCCTTAAATTAAAACCAGGAAAAGGCAACACTTATGCTTATCCAGTCTCATGTCACAACATTGATTTATAATTATACTGCCCCTCCCTAGTTTACTGTTGTTACCAGGACAGTCATTATCAAAAGCAGCTGTGCTGACACTGGCGTTGAAAAATACACTGAATTAGGGAAATATCGGGGACAAATTACTGACACTGAGTTGCAGCCCCTTTTTCACAATCCAAATCTCAGTTGTCTCAATGCTTAAAAATCCTTCCTAACTCTCCGCTACTCTTGATCTACATCTCCTCCTTTGTGATTGGCACAGATTTAATAAGGGAAATCAATCAGAGATGATGGGTTTACCTGGATTCACCTAATCAGTGTACTTCATGAAAAGAGTAACTGTCCCTAAAATTTTGTGCATTCAGAGCATGTTCCATTTCAAAAGTCAGAGTCTACTGTTGCTGTTTAATCCTGAATCTCTGGGCTCTCCTGCGGACATATTAATCAATACCAGACAACGATGGCAGCAGATTCCGGCCCAGTGAGCTGGGAGCCGCAGGCAGGGGAAATGAGCTGTGGTACCGCACCACTGGAGAACGCAAGGCTTCTCTGCTGCGTCCGCACGACTACACTTCTCAAATTTTCACTTGCCAGGCAGGAAAATAGATGAACTACAACTTCTGACCTGCACCAGCAACTTTTCCAGCGCTTTAGCCCTTTTTTTTCTCTTTTCAGGTGACACCTGGTTTTCCTTTGCCATCCCTACAGTGAACCTATTGATTAAACGCTAACTGAGGTATATTCTGATGCAAAACTCAGCAGCTAAACAAGGAGGAAGGAGGTTTCTGCTTTTACATTTTATAACAAAAAGTGCTCAGGTGTGTTTTGCTCTGCCACGGTGGATGCCAATGACGACTCCCAATCAAAAAATGACTATTAGTGGTTTTGACTCATATACTTCATTTGATGTGAAACAAAAATTACTCAGCTTTCAACTGCATCAAAGACATGTTCCTGACACAAAACAGGTTCAATGGACCTTTTTCACAGCAGCGATTTTGACATGAAATAGTAGCCAAACGCAGGTGTTACTAATCACATTAATTAAGGTTCTGTTCCATTTAAATACAGAACCTTAATTAATGTGATTAGTAACAGCTGCGTTTACTGCTATTCCATGTCAAAATGGCTGCTGTGAAAAACATCTATTAGAATAGACATTAACAGAGAAGGAACAGACTATAGAGTACCATTGAAGCAGCTGCAGATATCCTCGTGGTTCACATAGGCAAGAGTTGATCTGAGTTAAGGTTCAACTTGAGCGCGCTGCATTGGTTTGAGCAGAGAATAACTTCAGGGATTGTGTCATGCGTGATGGAGATGTACAGTGCCTTTGTTTTGCTCTCTTCTTGTGTCATCACTGTGATTAGTATACTCAAGACCCACCTAGTCTGTTTTTTTGTGTGAAATTACTATGCTGTGAGATGCAACTCAAAGTTGGATTGCTGTGTTATTCTCACGTCTCATTCAGTTTCAAACACCAACTATTCAGTTGACATACCCTTTGTCTGGTCAACTTGGAGCTATATTTTATCAATGTTAACCAAGTGGTTACAATTTTATTTCCAGATGTACGTTCCTTCAGGAAGAATACAGTTTAAGAAACAAGAACAATACAGGTTAGACTGGAACTGATGTAAACATATTACATTGTTTGTCTGCTGAGTTCAAGCTACTTTAAGCAGATTGATACATGCTCTCTAATGGTTAATACTTTTTTTTTTTATTATTGGGTCAGTTGTATGGGAATATCACCACCTACTGGTTAAATATCATGGCTAATTGTGATCCACCAACATTAACTGAAAATATGTAAACTAAGACAAGCCTTTGTAAAACCAACAATGAATTTCACTCAGTATCGACTTCAAACGATCCACCCATACTTTAGTGGGCTGGACCCCCATCTGCATTCAGAGTAGATGCAATTCTTTGAGGCATGGATACAACAAGGTACAGGAAACCATCCAGATGGATGTTGGCCCCTTCTGGCTCTACAGCATCATGTCAGAATTTGGGCGGACATTTTTCTGTGACCATCGTGTTCTGCCTCGTCTCAGAGGTGCATTTTCCTGGGCGAGGTGTGCTTTGTCATCTGGCACATGATCCTGCTGACCGTACCCAGCTGAGAAGGGTATATTGGACAAGAAGGGACACATCTGGTCAGTAACACTATTTAGCTACACTGTGTGGCATTTAAACAGCGCTCAGCTGGGATCAAGAAAATATTCCCCACAGCATTACACCACCACAGCCTGCCTGCAGCAGTGATACCTCGCATAATGAACATGTTTTGGTGATGGTGTGCCCTCTGTAGCTTCATTTTCTTGTTTTTATCTGACAGGAGTGGAACAAAAAACAGTCCTCTGATAACTGTTTGAACTAGTCCTGCCATTCTCCTCTGACTTCTGTCATCAAACTGTTTTCACTCACAGCAACACCACTATAGGGATGTTGCCAGTTTATTGCACCATTCTCAGTGAACTCCAGACACTGTAGGGTGCAAAAAGACCTTGAGGGTTTCTCAAATGCTGAAACAGGTGCATCTGACACTAACAATCAAACCACGATCAATGTTCCTTAAAGTTCTGTATTGTGTATACTCTTAGATTTAGACAAAGAACCTTTATTTATATGTGTTTCTAGGGGACTGAGCTGTTTGCATAGATGGGGATTGTACTGAATTAAGTGGAAACTAGTTACACATCACTGCTGTTTGTTGAGCTAATATAATGATGGTACATGATGAATTTTTGCAACTCTGGCAAAGTGCAGTGAGGAAAGCCTTGGGCTAAAATGTCTCCTCCCTTCTTCTTCTGTTGTTATTTTTGTTAATATTTTTTCACCTGCACTGTTTTGTTGAGCATTTCTATGGAATACTTTTTTGAAGAAGAAGAAGAAGAAGAAGAAGAAGAAGAAGAAGAAGAAGAAGAAGAATTAGAATTAGAATTCTGACCACAGCCTTTTACTGCAGTGTGCAGAATCACTGCCTTTTCCAAATGAGAAATTTTAGCCATTTGGTTTGGTGAACCATATTTCAATTAGTTCAGATTCATGAAATGTTTCAGAAGATGTGAGCATCTTTGCTCATTCTCTGGCTGCTGAAACAAGTTAGTACCCCTCCAGCAAAGAAAAAAATCCATGTGGTATTAAAAATCCTCTGCGACATCTTGCCTTCAGTTTAAATTTACTTTTACAAGAGGAAAGTGAGAGGAATTTCCAACATTTACACTCTGCCAATAATAGCATATATTTCTGTACACTTTGTCACTTTTTTTAAAAATGTTTAAGAAATAGGATAATCTATTATTAGCGGATTCAACCCAATACTGCAATGTTTGTACACAGCAATATGTTCGTGCTTCAACAAGCATAAGAAGGATATGGACTGTTTTTGGAGTCTTCTGTTGTGTTCTTGATGCTCTGTTCGACCCAAACTTTCTGCAGGTCCAACACACTTTCCTTCTGCTCCAATTCCTCCAGCTCAGACTTCAAGCCTGTCAGCTTATCGGCAATCTCTTGCGTGTTACCTCCTGGCCCTACACCCCTTATTCAGAGAAAACATCCACAATGTATTGTTAACAAACACATATTTAGCACGAAAACACTCACTTGAATGCATATCCTTCCGAACAAATTCAAAAACTTACTTCCACTGTACACTGTTTTTGGATGTTTTCTCAATCAGACCAATGCCCTCCAATACATTGGTGATGTCGTAGATGCGTCTCTTCTGTCTGACAGCCAGGATGTTGACAGCCTGGAATCACAAAGGGAAGCTTATTAATCCACTAGAAATCTACTTTTTCTCAAACTTCCTCCAGCAGTGGCCTGTCGGTCTCAGAGATCAGCTAGCAACGAGACTGCAACATTGAGGGATCATTTACAGCGGAGATCAAATGTCAAGACACCCTTTCACTGTTGTTTTGATTGCCTTGAGGCCTCAAATGAGCATGTTGGCCATGTTTCAGAACACAAACTGTCCTGTCCCTGGTTATAGGTGCATGCACAATTACAGTATGCAACATTTTCAACAAAATGTCAGAAATGAGGAGCCTTTCCTTTAGTTTTTATCTTGATTTTGCAGATTGGTTTATCTAAACAAAACTGAAAATGACTCATTTAGTGATTTTTCACTTCCAGGCTAAAATAATTAGATACTGCACAATTGGAACTAGGTGCGCAGACTTTTGTTATCCACTGAAAATTTAAACTATTGGAATTTGGATTTGTCACGATGAAAAACTCTCCAAGAGCTGTGCTGACAGTGAAGAGGAGAGTGACTTTCTGGATGTCTGGAGTTTTTGCCCTAACAACAGGAGGTTGGTACTTTAAAAAGCCCGGACTTTCATTAAAGAAACTTTTGTGTGTGTGTGTGTGTGTGTGTGTGTGTTCATGTGTGTGTTAAGATTTATAATTGCTTTTAGTTATCTAGATAAAACATGTGGGTAC
>OMKZ01013958.1:125974-142661 GCA_900302535.1 Neoniphon sammara
GGCAGCAGCCATTACAGGTCAAACAAAGTTATTTTAGCCTTTTCTCTGAGTAATGTAGTTTGGATGAGTTTGGGTCTGATCCATCCAAAGAACAGTTAGAGGGGGTGGCTCTGAAAATGTCATGGGCATAATTTGACAAAATGCTGGTAATGGTATGTGTCCCCTTGATAGCCTTAATACGTGACCCACACTCCATCTCTTTTCTCTGGCACCAAACACAAATTTCTACAAAAGCAATTACCTTTCATAATGGCATAAGGGACTGTGCTGTGTCAAACACTGTGTATTTTTTACTCTGATTTACACGCCAAAAAGTTAATAGGGTGCTGGCTGAGTCCAAGTCAGACCATTGCTAATTTGCAAGTTCTTATAACCAAGGCCTATAAACTAACTAGAACAGATGCTAGTCCTGTTTTGATGCAATATGAAGTGATTCAGAGTGAGTCAAAAAGACAGCAAATAAAGAGAATGACTTAGCTGTGCATCTTGAAAAAGATACAGAGCTGTCAAAAACTAATTTCACTAGTACTAGTCAACATAAATTACTTCCCTTCCACACAACCCAAAAAACTACATAAAATAGTACTTTAAAATGCATCTGAGAAATTATCCTCAATAGAATTTGGGGATCAGTGTTCATCATATATGTACTTGGATAAACCTACTCACTTCTTTGAGATCCACCACACCATCCTTGGCTTCCTGTAGTAAAGTGACAAACTTGGTGGTCAGCATCCCGAGGCTCCTCTCATGTCTCATCGTCAGGGGCTGCGGGGTGTCGGTCCCGGCTTCCAGTCCCGCCGGGCTCCCTCCGTACTCCATACTGCAGGACAGGAAAGGAAATACGACTAAATTATCTGGAACCTGAGCCTCCGTGTGCAGCTCCGGACACCGGCTGGTCACTGGCAAACATCACCGGATCTAAGTGGTGGTTAAGACGCTGGGACACAGCAAACTGGGCCGGAGTCAGCTGCGACAAGCCGCCACAGGCTCCACTGTCAGGACCGGAATACATAAGGTTTAGTCTTCAAAATAATAAAAAAAATGTAACCTCTTGTATAACATTAGAGTGTGGGTGTGTACGGTGAAAGATACACTATGGAGAAAACAATAACATTGCCTTTTACTGTGAAGTCACACCTTCATCGTTATGTTTCGTACTACCCAATCATCGTACAAGGTCTTACTTTGAAATTTTTTGACCGGATGCCGCACGACTCCTTTAAATCGGGCTTTCTCCACCGTATCATCTGATAGTAGCTATTCTGCGAAATTAAAATGCTTTGTTTCGCTCAAAGTAGAAATAAACTGATGTCTGTCGAAAAGGGTGAACGTATATATATACAACTCAAAACAACTCTCCTACATGATGAAAATGGGATTAATTACTGTTGTTTTACCTCGATCAATATCGGGATCAAGCGGCACAGAGTTGCTACCAAGGATGTTTTATGGAAAGATGGTCCAACATGTCGACTGCCGATAGTATTTCACCTGCGATATGAGTTTCGAGATTCTGTGGACGTATAACTTTACAAACCGTTTAAATTAGATGCAATTTCTACATATATTTACCGACTCTCCTGAGCACTAAAACATCAGTGGGGCGAAGCTGGTAGTCGCCTCTACTTCCGGTAGAATGTGTTCCCGAACTCCGACTTCACGATAAAAGTCCCAAATACTGAACACCACATTTCACAGAATGGAAATCATCACAAACATTTTTGCTGCTTTGTGTATAGACTAATATAGTATTTGTTAGTCTTGGTATTACATATTGGACATTACATGCAGTATTCAATAGTTTTGGTATAGTATGTGTGTGGTTTATTACTTATAAAGTTCCTGTGGGTTGTGGAAGTAGCTTTTTATTTAACTGTTGTCTTACATTATATTTTTATAATTGATAACTGTAGGTTAGAAGTTTGTTTTGACATGGTATAAATGTTCTTTAAAAAGAAGGAAAAGACAAATATTAACTCACTGGTCACGTGACACGGTAACAGTAAAAGTCATATGACCTGTGTTTCTCTTAGCATGAGTTTGGACCTTCTAGGAAGTGACTTTGCTGTGTCCTGGCTGCGGGCGTCGTGTCTGTGTTATAGAAAACTGGATTATCGTGTGAAGACTGAGGATGTTTTCCGGCACTGTGGTGGTTTGCTCCCTGGCCGTGTTTTGCCTGGGCAGCTGGGCTCAGTACGCTCCTGACGAGGTCCAGGAGCTGCCCGGGATGATGTTCAAACCAAATTATCGTCAGTGGTCTGGATACCTCAAAGCCAGGCCGGGCAAGTTTCTCCACTACTGGTAAGCTTCCGTGTTGTAACTTATGGACAATGATGCTAGAAAAGCATTACTGAGTGTTTGTGTTTGTTTGTTAGCTGGTTAGCATTTTCCAACTTGAATAACAGGATACAGACCTTCTTTTCTCTCTTTTTTTCAGTCAAATGTGTGTATTCAAAATCCCAAAATATTTCTGTAGAATGCAAGGCACAAGATTCACCCATTAATGGAAAACACCAAGCTCCAAGTCATAATGCTGAAAGACAGGCCACAGACAAGCAACACTTATTACAGTAATTATAGAAACACCACTAATAAATACAGGGTAATGCAGATATGCATGCGTATCATAATATAACAAGTTCTTTGAAAATGGAAGCTTATTTTTAAATTGCCTCATGTGCCTTCTCAATACCTTTTCTGGTCATTTTCACTGTATTTTAGACGCATTAAAGCCTGACATGAGTTGTCTAAGTCTACTTAAAGGGTAGGACTTTCCAGCCTGCGTAAAACTGATCCAACCGGTTGGTGTTGCTAATTAAATGTAATGATTGAATGATGCCCAGGTTTGTGAGCTCTCAGAGGGACCCAGTCAACGACCCCGTGGTGCTCTGGCTGAATGGAGGCCCTGGCTGCAGCTCGCTGGATGGATTCCTATCAGAAAACGGTCCCTTTCATGTGAGCACTCACCCTGCCTGCGTGTATGTTCAACTATACCTGTGCACTGAATTGTGCCATTTTAAAGTAAGTCCAAATAGGCATTGTTGAGTTTCTTTTATAGGTAAATGATGATGGAGCGACGCTGTATGAGAACCCATTCAGCTGGAACAAGATCGCCAACGTTCTGTATCTGGAGGCTCCTGCAGGAGTGGGCTACTCTTACTCAGATGACCACATATACAAAACTGATGATGACCAGGTAAGTCCTGCATGGTGAATGACTATAAAAGATCTCATAGGGCAACGAAAACATACTCTGGAAACAGCCTTGCTTTTGCCACTTATTTTTCCTTTCATGTGTCCTATTCTTAGGTTGCTGAAGATAACTACCTGGCCCTGCAGAGTTTTTTTGCCAAGTTTCCAAACTTCACTCAGAACGAGTTCTTCATTTTTGGTGAAAGTTATGGTGGGATCTATGCCCCGACACTCAGCCAGCGTGTGGCTACAGGAACTGCCAAGATCAACTTCAAGGTGAAATGTTTCTTTCATCCACAAATGCTTTTTGTTCACCAGCGCCACCAGCTGCTTATAATCAGCAACACCACTAGAAAAGAGTTTACTGATGCAAGTGATGGTACCTTGATTTAGAAGCTGTTCTGTGCAGGTTATATGTAATGCACAATACATGCACATGCACACTTTGAGAAAAGTATTCAAACTGTATAAACTTATCTTTGTACATATATTTGTTCTTCTAGGGTTTTGCAGTGGGCAATGGCCTTAGTAGCTATGCTCTCAATGACCAAACTTTGATTTACTTTGGTTACTACCACGGCCTCTTTGGAGAAGAGTAAGTAGCACATCTCTGATCCAACTTTCCTGCTTTACAATAATGGCATATGTTCACAAAGGAGCTTATAAAGAGGAGGGGAAAGCCACACACTCACACTTAGTTTCCTTGCAGTGTGAGCCTCCTTCCTAGTTGTGAATCATTGTGTCCTGTGTCTGCCAGCATGATTACAGCCACAGTACCAACAGAGGCAAACTGAAAGCATCTTGATTTAATTTAACTTGCTCTTTAGTTTCACTCATCTGACACATTCCAGCAGTAACTCGTGCTGGAGAGACAGGGTTTCTGCAGATCCTGAATAAGTTTCAAAATGTCTTAAATTATATTATCAAACTTCAAGGCCTTAAAGGTCTTCAATACAGTTAAAACCAGACCTAAATTTAGTTTTGTAGGTGTTAAAAATCTCTGTGTGCTGTTTTTCCAGGACAAATCAGCCCAGTCATAGAGATCCATGTTCTGATGGGTCTAATGCAAGACCTCCTGTAGTGTATTCTTGTATGCATGCTGGACAGCCAAATGTATTATTTATTCATTTATGTATGTAATTATTTGTTTATTTTGGTGGTGAAAAAACCTTGATTGTTGTGATGTTACTTCTACTGAAAACATGAGTCAGACTGCACTTCGTGCTTGTACATTTTGCAATATGATAGGAGATATGAAAAACATGATGAAATCAAGTCAAGATGTTACATACAAATGGTTGATGCAGCACTCATTTTAAATCAGTGTTTTATGTGCAGTCTCTGGCGTGATCTGAACATAAATTGCTGTGACAAAGAGAGCTGTAACTTCTACAACAGCAGTTCAGAGACCTGCAAGACGCTGGTATGTAATATATTGTGTTACGCATTTACTTTTATTCACCTGGGCATTTCTAGTGCCGTTGGATGACTGATCTGAATTGTTCCTAGTGTTTTGTCTGCGCTCTTCTCCCCTCAGGTGAATGTGGCCTTTCGTATTGTGTATGAGAGCGGACTAAATGAGTATGCACTTTACTTGGATTGTGCAGGCGGGATAAAATCCCACAAAGGCTACGAGAGGAGCATGAGTCATCTGTTTAAGAGCTACAGGAAATACTGGGAGACCCACAAGGCGAGTGTTCCCCTTTATTGATAATGGTGCTTGATCATGCACTCAGATTCTTCTTGTTTATTTGAGGGTTTGTCTACTATATTGGCTGAGTGGTTTGTGTTTGACATTGTTTGATGCAGATTGCAGGTCCTGTCTCTGCCTCTATACGTCTGGGCGAAGTCCCTCCCTGCATCAACAGCACAGCCCAGATAAACTGGCTGAACAGAGGTGATGTGAGGAAGGCCTTGCACATTCCCGATATACTACCAGCATGGGACATTTGCAGGTAGATTACACCACCAGGTGATCGCATTGTACCAACCACAGACCTTTAGATCTCTCTCTGTTTCCCATTTCTGTAAGACCATCAATATTTTTTTGGTAAACTTTATTGTCCTTCATGGGGAAACTTGTCCTGGGCTCATCGCTGAGTACAGTGCACATTACAATGCACAATAATAATTCACAATAATAAGACAAGAAAGAAAAACAGCTGCTGGGTATGGATAAATACTGATTATCAATAAATAAGGTCATACTCCTATAGACACCAGTGTCCACTCACTCATACAGCCCTTAAGTAACACACTCTCATACACACCCCTACTTCCTCCCCGCCCCTCTCCTCTCACAGTGGCATTAACAACACATTACACAACCCCTTGGACAGTGGCACATTAGCTCTTGGTGTTGAGTAGGGATGAAGGAATGGGTCTGACACTGTTTTCTCAGCCGTTCTGATTACCGCTGGCTCATAAAAAAAAAAATCTGGAGAGATGGATGATCTTTGGCTCCCACAATTTTTATTGCAGACTTCTCTAGACAGGCAATTTGAGATTTCAGTTGTCAACTTTTCAATACAGACACATTCAGTTGAATTACACCATAGCCTGTGAATGGCTTCATGGCAACACTTGGCTGTAGAGTCAAGAAATACTTATCAAAGTATTAATATCATTAGAAAAGATGGCGATTTAAATCCATCAACTACTGACAAAACAATAACGATTAAATACTTTTGACATAGAATAGATGAGTACTCAATGTATTATACAACAAGCTCTGTGTAATATTTTAATATAAAGACTGAATAGTTCATTTAACTTAATATTTCATGTATTTTGGTTTGGGGGCGGAGGGTTTAAATTACACAAGCTTACTGTTGTGAGTATTTTAGCAGTTTATGTGTTTCACTTCAGTTTCAAGTTTGCAGTGTGTAATGTGGAGCACATCGAGGCTCTGTGGAGTCAGACCAAAGTGACAGACACATCAATCGTGTCCATGTTCTCTGCAGTGATGTTGTCGGCGCGCAGTACACTAGCCTGTACCCGACAGTGAAGGACTTTTATCTGAAGCTGCTCTCTCTGGGTCTGCGGGTTCTGGTCTACAACGGAGACACGGACATGGCCTGTAACTTCCTGGGAGACCAGTGGTTTGTAGATGACCTCGGCCTGAAGGTAAGGCTCTGGTTTCAGGAGAAGTCATGAAAATATCCAAGACCAACAAAGGCCAGATGCACAAATATGTCGAACCAAAATTGCAATGGTACTTTTTCTTCACAGCCAACCACTAAGTACCAGATCTGGATTGATGATGACCAGGTTGCTGGCTTCTACCAACAATTTGGCAACATAACCTTTCTGACAGTTAAGGTAAGCACTAATGTAAAGTATACTGTATTGTCATGTAAAAGCACAGTCTTCCTTTCTGAAGCTAGTAAGATGGTGCTGCTTTGTTACATTGTTAAATTATCGAAGATGTTTTGCCTCTCGGAGACAAAAGCTGATGTGAAACACCTCTGTCCTTTCTGTTTCAGGGCGCAGGTCACATGGTTCCTCAGTGGGCTCCTAGTCCAGCTTTCCACATGTTCCAGTCGTTCATAACAAATGGCCCCTACTGAGCGCACCTCACTCCTTACAGTTTATTCTTCTCAGGGAAAATCAATTTTGAGAAAAAGGATTCTTACAGCAGTTACTAAAGAAATGTATTCTTAATACATTTATGATCAATTGGATCTCTTTTCTGTTGCACTGAATACAGTTTTCCAGGACATTTTTAATTTTACGTTGAAATACATTAAGATATGGCGCCTGTCTGCTCTTAATTGAATCTTAATGACCTTGCTCACACTTGATCAATCTGAATTTTTAAGTGCATTGTACAAACTTTTTTTTTTTATTAAACAGAACTCCCACTGTCGGATGGAGTATCAAATTTATTCACATGCTGTGGCTGCAGATAATTTATTGGAGTATCACAGGTAGTGTTGTCATCTGTTATTTCCTGTATAACATCCATGAAATTTCATGATTCCAAGTCACTGGTATTTAAGACAAATGTAAAGTGTAAATCACAATGTACAAAGGCCTTGGCAACATGTATCCCTTTTGCTTGAAAAACACAAGTAAACATAAACAAGTCCTGAGCTCTGCATTTCACTCTAAAACAAAAAGGTGCAATGACAGAAATTAGATATACAACAGGTATTGTATTACAGATGTTCATTTATGTGACCAGATCTGTAGTATTAAATGGAAAGCAAAAATCTCAGACCAGCAATCATGACAAACAAAGGTTTCACATGGTATGAAAAGCGAATAACCGTAATGAGAGTAACCCAACAACCTTCCTGAAAATGAGGCATAATTATGTTATAATCCAACCATGACTGGAAGAAAACGATTTTAAGTCAAACAGCTTGCAATAAAAATGATGTCATGTACTTGAAACTTTTTGAACAAATCACAATGTGGCATGCTAGTCAATATTAATGTTTCTAGCAAGTTCATCTCCCAATTTCCCAGTTACTAGGAAAAATTGTCAACAGTCCAGTAGTGTCAGTGATAAAACCTAACTACTACCCAAAATGGGATCCCTTTTTACCATTATTGTTCATCCCTCTTCTCTTATATGTGCAGATAAACATCTTCAAAATGTCAAATTAGGAAAAAAAATGATTCTATTGGAATTTCATTTGAATTTTGTTTCCTAACATACTGCCACAGTCAGGTTTATTAGCAGTGACTGTGAGACACATTATTTAAAAATAAAAAAATTTACCCACCACTTAATTTAGAAAGTTTGTCCTGAATGGCCTGTGGCAGCACTATGCCATTATAAACCTTTGAAAATGGCAGTTGATAAACTTGCACTTTTCAGCAAAGCAAATCTTTGGCCTGCTGTAATTTGGCTTTAACTCCTTATCCAAACCAAGACTATCATGATTTTATAACCCTAGTGTTACCTGTCCTGCTCTCAGCCAGTCTGGAGTTGAGAAGTCACAAAATAATCATGTATTAAAACATACAGCCTCATTTAAAAATGTATTCTAACCCCAATTTGAGTTTGATCAAAAAAATCATTTCATAAAATTAATTGCATTCAAGTTGCATACCTCAGCCTTACACACTCTTCATATATAAACTACAATCCAACTTCAATTCAGATGCACTTAGATGATCTAAACAATTATGCTACAGTATGAACATCTTCAGTTAGTGTCGATATCATACAGTCAAGTTGACAAAAAAAGAAACACAGTTAACACATCCCCCATCAATGATTGTTCCTTCACTTTCAGCCAATCACTCAATTCAAATTTCCATAAAGCAGGAGAACCACAGTCTTAACGTGTGGAAAAATTAAATTCCAATAACTCATATACTCGTCATTCCTGCAGCACTGCTATTATGAAAAGCTCCAACATCATGTCTGGATCTGGCCTAAAGCTGGGAAATATTGTATGATGATTTTCAGATTCTGTTGACATGCATTTCAGAGGACAAATTGGTACAATCCAGTTTGAGTACAAGACCCTCCTTCACGAGGCCTATCAGGTTTTGTAAACAGAATGGGAATGTGTCGTCCATGCAGGCTCAAGGACGACAGAGGGGGTTTCTGTGCCGGTGTGGCATGGCTACAGCACCACAAGCTGCTGTCACTACAAGTTCGAACCATTGTAAAAACATCAAAGTAAAACATGCAACTTAAAATTCACATGAAAATTGTAAAAGGCAAAGTTTCTCGAGTCAGTTGTCATTGAGGGGGTCTCTTTCAGTCTGTTGGACCACACAGCAGCGCTCCAAGGCTGAGTAAAGTGCTCTGGGGCGTTTACTCAGTATGGAGAGGAGACGGGACATGCAGTGGAGCTCTTGAGTTTGTAAATGAGTGTGTCTTGAGATGCTTCTCCACATTATTCAGTAGTTTGAAATATCAGCACCACACCAAGCAACTCCTCCACCTCCCATAGTGAGAACTCTTGTTTTATTTTGGACCTGGTCCAAAATAAAATGTTGTTCAGAGTTTTAGCTGACGACGTCTTGGTAGATGGAATTGGTAGTGGTGAGGCCAAAGATGAAAGCTCCGGTGGTTACCATGACAATACCATAGACCACCATCCCATGCCAGCTGTAAGGGAGAGAACCAATTTTAGTCACACTGAAACGAAAAATGACTTCCCTTTTCAGCACATTTAGAGTTTCATAAGTGTGAAAATGTAATCAAATTAATTTTTTTTATCAAATTAATTTTTATATCAAAATCTCATTACTTACCAAGAGCATGCAAAAAATGACAAAACTATCACGCATTTAAACAATCTTGCCCCTTCCATCAAATAAAACTGCCTCTCTCCCAAATTGATATGCCATAGTTTTACACTTTATAATAATCCCTCGCCAGTATCCTGTTTTACGAAGAAAAACATCACACTAAGGATGCTCTCTAAATGCTGTTTTGTTTGTGACCTAAAGAGAATTCTTAAATAGTTTTGTGAATTTCCAAACCAATATTTTGATAAAGTACAATGCATGAAAGGAGAAACACTGTCTTACCTAGCAGATCGGCTCTCTGTTTCCGAAAGCTTGGCTTGAATCAAACACAGACCTGTTGCGTTTAAAAGACATTGGACACATGTTATGGTACGATTTTTTACAATTTGCCTTAGAAGTATTGCACAATGCTAACAACGAGGGCCACGGTACCTGGGAAGACAAAGATGAAACAGGCTGCCAGTCCTCCAATTAGTGAGATTACACGACCGATATCAGGGATGAAGAGTGCCAGGACGAGGGTGAGCGAGAACCACACCAGCGTCTGCAGGATCCTGCGCCTCTGCTCGCGTCGCACACACACCTCCACCTGCTCGCCATGGAAACGCAGCCAAAGTCCCTCTATAACGGCCCTGGAAGGATGCATGATAATGCATGCAGTGTGCAGAGAGGAAACACTGCTTTTACTACACTGTGAAGTAATCAAGTTTATCATTGTCACACAGACCCTGTGTTAACCTACATGACCAATAAAACTGAGAACTGAGACAGGGAAACAGTACAGTTAACTTGTCAGTCTTATGGTACAATAAATGTCAGGCCATGAAATGTTGTTGGATTCTTATCATCAAAAAACTGAGAATAGGTTTCATTGAGTCTTGTTCAGTAAGAACAGTGAAATTGCATTGACATCTGATTTATTTATGTACAAAGCTCAAATAGGAGATTTTAAATAATTTCCAGACTTGGAGGCACCCTTTTTTAGACTTTTCCCCCAACATTTGATTACTGCTCTTGTTATTCCAATGTAGCTCGACTCACTGTGCTACAGGACAAGTATTCAAGTACCGAAGAGACAAAGATAGTACACATTTAATTTTCACTGCATCTTACCTGCCGCAGAAGTGCAAAATGGGATAGGAGGTGATGACACAGATGACGATGAAAGCTCTTGCAATGGCCACTGCAATGTCATCAGGCGGATATGACATCAACACATCCTGACTGACATTGGAGCCAAATGACAGGAAGCCACAGACACCTGATCAAACAGAATGTCAAGAATTTAGGTAATGTTACAGCTGGTCACATTTTCTCAGATACAACAGCACTACATGACTGGTGTTTTTTTACGAATGCTTAATTTGAGTGTATACTGTAACATTCATAAAATTTTGACAATTAAGAAAGCCTTCATATCTGCAGGAGTCTGCTACTGACAGACATTCTAACCTTCACTCATAAAAAGGAAACCAATATGACACAAACCGAATGAGCACACACAACCAAAATTATCCGCAGCAATAAAAAAGTCTAGATGAAATTTACTTTGTGAAATAGGCCATTAATTGTGTGGCATTTCTTATGAGAATATATTTTATCAAAATCAAACATTCTCAATTAGTAGTTGCAGGTGTTGGCACCATTTCCTAGTCTCTCAAGCCAGACGTGTCATTTCCCGCAATTTCACAGTTTTTCTGCCTAACAATCTGTACTTCATAAGCGCTGAAAGTGAGTAGCAAAGTAAGGTGGCTATCCGGTCATTTCCTCACTTCTATAACCCCTGTGCAGACCCATAAACAACCTCTACTGGAAACCACATTAGTCAAAGCCTAGCTAGCTCGCTAGCAGAAATGGAAATTCAAAAGATATTTTCGAATCATACAATTATATATTTTTGTGAGCACTGTGTCGTGGTAGAATACTCTTCCAGTATGAAGAGTTGTTCTGGTGGAAGATGACAGCTTTCTCTCCACACATTTGAACAGGCTGAATTAAAGACTTATCTATGAAGCATTTGAAGATTATGGAAGAGATAGTCTGATAGTCTGACTAACCATTCGACCATTTAGTCGTCCAACCACCTCACATGCACCTCACATGGACCGTTTGATGTTCATTAGGTATGTGCATTTAGCAGAGGGCACACATTCAGACACATAGTAAAACTAACCTGTTCCTGTGTACACAAAGAGGCAGATGATCATGCTAAGAGTCACAACAAGTCCCCACGGCTTGAGCTCACTGCTCCTCATGCTGTTGAACACCGGCACACTGCTGACATGGCACTGAGAGACGTAGTGGGTGGAGAGAGAGAGGACGAGCAGACAGAGAACATTTTCCTCAATGTTAAACTTGAGTACTAACAAATTAACAGCAATTATCAAAAGCAAAGGCTGTCATGATCTTAAATGATACCAAACGAAGGGAATACCTGGAAACCAAAGCATATGGTGGGCATTGCATTGAACACTGCAGTCCAGGAAGATGCACTGTAACAAACACACCAATTTAGCAACTCAAGCAAAGCATGATGAGGAAAGCGTTTACGTTCTTGTTTGAATGAATGGTGAACAAACTGAAATGCTGCTTAAAGGGACATTTCACCCAAAATAAAAAACAGATATTTTCCCGCTTACTCCTAGTGCGATCTATCCATCCAGGTAGTTTCTATTTGATTTGGCGAGGTTTCCAGTCTGTCATGACCTTGCCTGTTTCCCTTAACCCCAATAAAATGGATCTGGATCTGGATGTGTTTTCTATTCCTGTGACAGGAGAGGTCACAGAAGAATGGAAACCACGCAAAATCACACAGAAACTATGGCTCTATGGATTGCTAGACTGCACTACGTGTAAGTTGGAAAATCTTTTTTTGTATTCTGAGGGAACTGTTCCTTTGACCTGTGATTTGGCTATTGTTCCTGAACAAAAGCAAAAGCTGACAGCTGAATGAGAGATTTCAAAGTATGAACTGTAAACTTACCTGGTAGGAATATAGCCTGGAGTCACCTCTTTATCAGGCCAGATGTACTTGATAATGACCACTATGGTAACATACCAGGTACCCATGACACTCAGCGCACTACAACAAAAACAGAATAGCAACACAGATGAATTTATCGTTTTCATCACACAGGGCATAATCCAACAAATCATTAACCAATTTGACTCTTACATGTAATAATGAACCATTGAAATGGTGTATGTTAAATTTTGCAGGGTGTGTACCTGGCATATTTCTGAAAGCCGATCTCTTTGGGGATAGAGAGAGGAAGAATAACCAGGACTGCAGTGACAACGATGGTAAATTTGCGATCAGTGTACCAGTGGTAAGTTACAATGCCCTCTGTGTCATGATCCACAGCAGCTATCACTACAACAAAAAACAAATTACAAAAATCTTAGAATAACAGAATAACAGAGACTGTGAGGGGTGCAGTGAGCATTGGCAGGGTGAGAGGAGAGAGCGACACAGCACAGCAGGCTGCTGTGTACAGAGCACATTTTTAGCCAAGTACATAATGAAAGTCACAACTGCTCCAATGATTGAGACATTTCAAAGAAGAGCAGGGTCACGGTCTGTTTTGAGAAGCAGACAGTGTTAAGGATTTCTACACTGTCAGCACCTAGGGGCAGGGAAATGCACGAGCAAGTCACATGATGAGGACATTTAATGAGCTAAAGAGCAGAGTCACGTCCTCCTTGGCATGCTCTGTCCTTGTCCACAGTTGATACCACAGCCTGTCTAACAGCATGACTGACAAACACTACTAGGCACCTGCCTTTGTTCTAACACACAAAGCTGGGCTAAATGTAGGGCAATATGACCAAAATAAATGTAGGTTAAAGAAAAAGAGATAAAATGACCCTCATAGAAAGCTAAGTTCTGAAAAATAGCATTTAAAACTGCTGGAGTATTAGGAACTGGAGTTTGAACTATTTTTCTGTTTAATTATCCTAGATTACCCAATCAATTAATCAGTCTTGTCAACTGAGACAGAAAGAGAGTGACTGGTGTGTAATTCACTATAAATATACTCACAGCGATCAAGCTGGTCTCCGATGACAATGAAGAACGCAATGCAAGTGCCGAAGGTGTAGACGGCAATGGCGACCTCACACAGGACTCCTGTGACCTTCCCGCAAGAGGCCCGGACGACCTCCTGATAGGTGCTTTCGTTACTCACCTGGTAAAAGTGCAAGGAAATAACACTGTATTGTTGTAAGCGTGCCTGAAATTTTTGATAAATGTATTCTTTCTGCTGTGAACTGAAGTTTGCATTTCTGAGAAAAATATGTTTGACAATTATGTAAACAAATTCTTCAAGGCATGGATTTTACAAAGTTTTGTGAATGACCCACAGGGACTTGATCCATGTTGACCCAATACTGACCCACATTTCCTGCTGTGAATATCCTGCTGATTTCCTCCCTAAAGCTGCTCTAAATCTAAGGTTTGTGCAGTGTTGCTGGAGTAAACTGAAGTCAATGGCGTATTACCCTGCAGGAAGTATGCATGTTACAACAGAAATTAAGACTCGACATCTTGTAACATAAATAGGACACAGCGACAGGTTTCAGTTCCTCAGTCATCCATTTTGGTGATTCATCGTCTTGTTGTTAACAGACAGGAGTGGAATTTGGCATAATCTTCTGCTGATGTGGCCAGTCCAATTGATGGTTTGACAAGCTGTGCATTCTGGGATGCCTTTCTACACATCACTATTGTACCGAGCTGTTACATACATGTGGCCAACCCGTTAGCCTGAACTTTATCATGAGGAGAATGTTTTGTGAGGGTTGACTGTTAAGATTACAGTGCTGTAACTTAGCACAAAACACATTCTTGACCTCCACATCAATGTGCTTTCATTTTGTTTGGCTTTAGACAACATTTTGACTCATGGTGGATCTCTGAGAGGTCAAACTCAGGTGTTCAGTTAGTGTCAATCAAGAGGTCAAAGAAAAGGACAAAGGTCACTTTCAAATAATCTAAGCTTCTGGGCGGTCACTGTATTGTTCTGTGACAAACTCCACCCGTCTGATAATTTAAGTAGGTAAAGACAAACTATTATTCATGAACGCTATGACTCATGGTCTTTATACAAACTGAAATCACTGCTCGCCCACACCTTCACGTTTCACAGGGTGGGTTCAGCACTGTGCCACATCCAAAGGAGTGTTCCTGTTGAACTCTATAAGGTAAGGTACAAGGTTTAAGGAACCCTATTATAGATTGTGGCCACCTTAAACTCAATTTATATTTCTGTATCGAAGTTTTACTATAGCTACAACGCAGTGATCTACGCTGGAGTGAGCATTGGTGCGTTAGAGAGTCTGTGTGCAGACCGAGCCGATCGCTGAACCACTAGACAACAGCGTCAACATTTTATTAATTGGGTCAAAGTGTACTGCAGTCATACATGAAGAAATACATGCTCAAAAATTTGATTTACGCAGCTTATTGGTGACTGACTCAAGATGGGTTGGACTCACCTTTCCTCCACCCTTCCTCCATGTTTTAATGTGTAAGCAAATGTATAACCATTGAGGAAGCGGTGGTCTGCTTGTGTCATTTTCATCTTTTGATCAGAAATGCAACCTCAGCTAAAAGAACTTATTACATAAGACTTCACCAATATTGCTACTTCCTGATGAGCAAAAAAAATATCAAAAAGAGAGAAAAGTAAGTGCATTTAGAGGACTAGAGTAGACAGGGAAAAGAATGAGAGAAAAGGCAAATGCAGCACTGAAGGACAGAAATAAAGACTGAGCATTTGATGGCTCAAGCAGCACCAACCTGAGAGCAGTAGCCCAGGATCACCAGCCCACTGATGATGAAGATCAGCATGAACTGAAAAAAAAAGACACAGGAACAAACCATTAAAAATCTGCACACCTTTTTACAGATGAGACAAAATGTGAAGTGTAACAGAAATATGAGATCACCACGACATTTGCATTTTTTAAGAATCATAATACAAATGCAGGTCCAAAACAAGTTACACTTTTCAGACACACCTGTCTCAAGATACTAAGAAAGGCTAAGGTAGTTTTGCCCTTTTTTTCACTTGTCTTAAGTGACACACTGCTAGAAAAAACGGTCACACAAGTGCCAATTTCACAATCACTCAGATATTGGCATTAGAAATAATGTTGGACTGATACCAATGCTTTTTAAAGCTGATGCTGGCCAATACAGATAGTTTGCTGATATACTGTTACTTCCCCAGTAACATGGCTTTTATCTTACACCAAATTCTCTCAGGTCTGAACACAAGTGTCACAGAGTGGGGAAAGGGACTGTGTACATAAAACTATTTTCTAATTAAGCCCTTCTCAGGATCACCTCACCATTTGAAGCATCAATCCCGCAGTTACTCCTCCTGCCATGCTGAAGGCTGCTGGGAAATTGAGTAAACCTGCTCCCAGTGCTGCGTTCACTACAATGAAGACAGCTGCTATGGATGACACGCCTCCGCTCCTCCGTCTGTCCGACTCCAGATGCCGGACAGAATCCACGCTGGGGCTCTGCAGGAGCCATGCTCTCTCTCCGGAGTCATTACTCCCAACCACACCCCAGTCCTCTACATCAGTGTTGATTGCCATGAGTTAACAGGCTGCAGTTTGGCCTGCGATGCCACAAACACCCCACAAAGTTGGTCTCCAACTCTCTAGATCCACGTGAAGAAAGGGCAGAGTGCTCAGTCTGGGTGAAGGGACAAGGAGTCACGTTGTAGTTCCTACTTTGAGCCTGGTGTCCAAGTTCAACACGATTCAGGAGGCAGCAGGATGTTTCTGAAAAAGTTTTCACCAGGGTCAATGTGGCGGTGCAGCAGCTCACTTTATGATCTGCAATGACATATTATTTGCATTTAAGGAAAAAGAAAATAAACTGATAAAGCTCAACAAAATGAACAAAATTAAAATTGTTAATTAGCTTGGAGTTAACATTTGTTGAAAAGATATTACAAGGGCGTGAAAGCCCTTTTTAATGCCATACAATTTTGAAGTTCTCAGTGACACATAGTCTCTGCTGATTGGTTCATTCCTGAGCAAATTCACATTTCTTTTCCCATGAACAAATCCAAAGTAATTTCAACCTAACAAATCGATCCAGGATCAAGTGGTTCCATAAAGCCAACCACTAACTAATGTAATCAACCTAATTCAAGCCTGGTTTTAAAAATCAAGGCAAGAGTGTTCACAACTTTAAAAAAAAAAAAAAAAAAAAAAAAAAAAAAAAAAAAAAGAAAGGAACAAAAACAAAAAC
>OMKZ01013958.1:142681-161523 GCA_900302535.1 Neoniphon sammara
TTTAAAAATCAAGGCAAGAGTGTTCACAACTTTAAAAAAAAAAAAAAAAAAAAGGCATGGATCTCATCAACTGACAACAGAAACAGAGATTTGCGGAGAGCTTCTATGTTCACAGCCACAAAGCTGCAGATTCTCATTAGACAGTATTATAAATAAAAAATATTCTAACAAAAATAGGCAAAACCACTGCCACAAGTAAAGCCAGCGAGAATGTTCAGTGGTGTGCAGACTTAGGGGAATAGGGGGAAAAACTGTGAAAAAGACAGATGTGCAGGCTGAGGTGGTTCAACGGCTGACAATATAACTGTCATCCAGGGTTTGAGCCTGGTCAGCCGGTAAAGTAACAGGAGTCATGTGTGAGTCATTTCTCTTTCATCTCTTCAATGTGAACTGTCTAACACAGCGGAGATAAAATAATCTCTAAAAAGGGAATCTGCCAGGGAGCTCTGTGTCATCAGCCTGTGTGCTAAATCAACAAAAATATCATACCTCCACTACATTTCACTTCAAAATAAGGATACAGTGTAGGTGTAATAACGGACAAGTCCGAAAGTATGGAGAAAACAGCACATTTCAGTGGGGTCAGAATCAGAAGACAGAAATACTAGCTAAGACAGAGTTTCAGCTATATTAGAGTGTAGGCACACAGATGCTCTCTGATGTGTAACAGAGGTGGAACAGATCATAACAGCACATTTCACTTCAGGAGGAACAGTTCTTATTGCAAACAGACATTATTATACACATTATGGACATTTTCCCATTGAAACCGATTGATTATGTCTATGTATGACCACAGCAAAATAGACTAGGAAAGACTAGACAAATTAACAAAATAATACTTTAGTATTCTAAATAAAATGCTTACATCATCCTACCAAAAAGCATCTAAACTGATAGATACAGTGAAGTCTTTTGTAACCTACAGAGTAGCCTGAGCTCCCAGATGTGTCAGCAAAGTTTGATTTGAGGCAAGTCAATCCTGGCAGCCTGAACAAATACACACTGTAAAATGTGCATTAAGATTATATTAGATTATATTAAATTAGATCAGAGCAATAAGGCCAGCCCCCTGCCTCGACCAGTTGTCAAATACATATTTTATTTGGCATGTGGTCTATGGTGACTGAGTTACCTTGTCAAACTGGATTTCTGGAAAATTAGCCTAATTGAAACAGCAACCTCTCTCTGTTTCAGAGCCCTCAGGTGATGAGTTCTCCACCCTCTGCGCGCTGATCAGTCAAATCACCAAGTGAAAAATGGATGACTGGAGTGAAAGCCAGCACAGTTGTCCTTCCATGGTTTCCCATCACTGTTTTACATGCCATGTTTAAATATTCTATTCTTTGACATAACTTTATATCCAAGCCCTTGCATGCAAGATCAATTAAAATCATGTGCTCCCGAATGTCCCTTTGGTTTTTGGTCTTGCAACACAATCATATTCAAGTCTTCATGGAGAAGTAAAACCTTTCTCACTGAGCTGTACAGGGGACACAGTCGCTGGTGGTTACACAACAGCATGGTGAGTTGGGTATCTAGAGGCAATTCCTTTTTCCATGTGTACAAAGATCATACTTTTACTCCAAGACGAGCCATATTTGGCTTTTGGGTCTGACTCATCACTTCAGTCTGTCATCATGGAGATGAAGCTAGCTGCTCCAGGGAGCTGTAACAGTGACATGTCAGAGACACGGAGACTAGCTGGCTGATGTAGCCATGATTTGTTATTGAGCTGAAGCAAACTTTTAAAAACAGTGGGAGACAAGTGGTGCATTATCTTGGTGAAAACCTGACAACCTGTGACGTTACCCAGCGAGCACAGATGACAGACAGAGAAAGGTGTTGTGACTGCTGATATCCAACTGGCCTCAACAACACTCACTGCTATGCTAGGTAAACACACATACCGCAAATACAGACATCTTATGACCAGCCAGTTAACTGACTACACCTGTTTTACTCTGGTTTTGTTTTCACGTTGTCTTTACTTTACAAACTGATGCGTCAACCCCCGTTGTTAAAGTCAGTGTCCTCTAATTAGCTAGCTAATTAAAGGACGTTAACGTTAATATTAGCAAAACAAGAAACACAGCTAAACCGCCAGAGACCATTACAAATTTTTATCGTTAATTTTAACTGTGATTTCGTTGTCGTTTACTGATGGGAAGAGGATAAAATGCCATTATCAGTAATAGCCAGTTATTACCTTTCAATGTTAGCGTTACAGCTTCCTCCGCCGGGAGTGAGACAAACGCTGAGTGTCTGGCAGCTTGATAGGACAGACGGTGAAAAAGCAGCGAGGCACGTGACTCCCCGCCACGTGATTGTGCTTATGGGAATTGTAGTTCGTTGTAGTTCACGCCCGCAAGTGATAATTTGATGCTGGTGCTGCGACTGCTCCTGAATGAAAATGATTTATTCGCTAACAAATCGTGAAAGCATTATTTACACACGTTTATCACTGCTGTTTAAGATGCCCTCATTTAGATTTTAATGAGTTTTTTTTTTAGCACAAGGTGGATAAACTATGAACTCCCGGCATCATTATAGGACAAGAAAATAAATATAAAAATTAACTTCATTTTCCCCCTAAAGACCCCATCTTCATATATACATTCGATATCACCGACTTTACAAAATCAAATTACACCTACAAAGTAGGCAGACAAAATGTGGTGTTAAGGCGGTTTTACCCTTCATTACATTGTTGATCACATGAGGGGAAAAAAAAAGAGGAATTCAAATGTTTATTCTACAATTTATTCTTTGTTCAGAGAGAGGTACATGACCAATGATCCATTACTCTATGACAGAATGCAAAACATGGAGGCTAAGTGCCCAGTTTTTGAAACATGAACATGAGTAGAGAGGGGGACAATTCCCCACATTCCTTAAATGCCCTCTATCCCACAGTCTTGATAATGGACAGATTCAGACACAGAACTCTGAGGTCTAATTTATGCAGCAAAGTGTGCTTGGTTCTTCAGGAATTGACTGTTATGTTATGGGTGGTATTAACCCAATTGGGCACCCCACCCATTTTTATTTTCTCACCACACGGATACATTTGTACAGGCGTTGAATACAAATGTGCCATGATGACAACAGTAAAAACAAAATGAGTTACTGGATGTTGAGCTAAGATGGGAAAAGAAGTGAACAGAAATCTGCATCAGAGAAATTAAAAAACCCTCTCTATAGTTTTTACCTCTCACGACTCTAGTGTTCCTTGTAAGGGGCATTAAGAGGACTAGCTGCTGTCTTGCAACCGACTAGATTGAGATGCAAAAAAGTAAGATTTACTTTGAGAACAGAACAAACTGAATTAAAGAGAGACAAGATAGGGCAATTCCAAAGAGACAGTGAGTAGACCAAATTACTGAATGACTGAATGATTACTTTAGATGAACAACCGCAGATTAGACTGATAGTGGATTGACTGACTGATTAACAAATGCTTGCTTGTTACTACAGTAATATCTAATGATAACAATAGAGTGCCAGTCTAATCTTGAAAATGAAACAGTGCCTTATCTTTTATAAAGTGCTACAAGACTTCACCATTATTATGGTGCAGCTTGAGAGGGGAAAAAAAAACAGAACTCGCTGATACTTTCAACTCTAGGCGTTCATGTAGCAACAGAGATCACAGCTTGCAATATTGGTTGTTTTTTGTCATCTAATGAGAGGGCCCACAGCAGACACACAAAGCACTAACATCACTGTTCAGCCAACAGTTAATTCCACATAATAAATAAGCAGACAAGACAACGAAGACATTTGCTCGGTCAGTAGTGGGGGAAACTCTTTTACCACGTCATGGCTGTCTGTCCGATGAAAGAACAAAAAAACAGGGGGCAAGTGGAAATCAAACTGTTTAACGATCCTTAAAATAGACTTGTAAGTTGAAGTTGAACTCACTGATGAAATCCAATCAATAAAACATCTAAGTGAATATCCAGCTCTTTTTCTAAGATGGAATGGGAGGGAACGGGGAGAGAAAATGACACATAAAGCTCCTCTTTAACATTGCTGCTTTGATTTTGTCACTCTCCCTGCAGGATCCACTCTACTTGGTGACTGCGTGGATGCCGTGTGCCAGGTATCCCACGTTGCCTGAGCTCACTCCTGCCATGGAAATTCTGCCATCCTTGGTCATGTACACAGAGAACTCCTTTGTAAGGCGCTCAACCTGCAAGACAAACAAATGAACTTGAACAACTCATTACCAACATGTGGTAGAACTTCAACAACCTTTTAATCTGAATTCTCCTCTAGTGCAGCAGTATAATCTTGGCTCCGCAATAAGGCCGAGTTCAGAGTTTTTTTTCTCAGCACTTTTTTTTTCCAGAAGAACAGGATTTCCATTTCATACTGTCCTCGAATCTACTGTGATGCTAGCTTGAAGTTTTAGTTACATTTTGATAGGACAAACAAAATTTTATAAAATCATTTAATTTCCCCTTAAAGTTCAAACTGCCAAACTTTAAATGACCAACTTTTTATTTGCACACACTTTTATTTGCTGTGTTTGACATGTTGATGGGGAAAGAGCAAACATCCAAAGATACTTAACACATAATCATGATGACACGTCAACAGTTCACTGAGCATGTTAAAAAACATGAAAGTGTTGAAAAATCAGATGTGGTTTTACACGAACAAGCCATCAATTAAACTCACATAATTCCTGAGCAAATGCCTCATTTTAAAATTTTCTGTTTAAACTGGGTTACAGAAGGTGGCCTATAGGTTAGGGAACTGCGCCTGTGACTAGAGATTTTCCAGTTTGAATCCAAGACCAAATGGAAAATTCTGGAAGGGGAAAGTGAACAAGAAACATTTTTATCCCCTCACTCAAAAATTATTGCTGAGGTGCTCATTTTCTCCAGTGGAACAGCTTAGTCTACAACAGTAGGAGATTGTGTCTGTACTGGCCAGCTCCCAGGTACAAATGTTCATTGCTCTGAGAGTGTAAAGCAGTATAAAGAGTGCTGCAGGAAAGCCACGTGTGATCAGTCAATAGGCATTTCTCAATATGTGTTCAGGTCAATTCTCCATGAAGTTGTTTATGTAAATCAAACAACCAAAATATAATCACAATCCAAATCAAAGAATGTGAAAAGAAGGAAGACCGCAAAAGTTTACTTGGCTGACAGAAACATATTGTGAATGCATCGGTCGTCTTTAGTGCAGAGACAGCAGATGACTTGGTGAACAAACACTTGAGCGTCTTAACTGATCGCCTGAGGTCAGGCACACAGTCCGTCTCAAACTGTTGAGATAAGTTTTCTTTGCTCACATTCTTGAGAAGTTTCTCTCCTCTGCAACTTGGAAAGGAATTTTCCACAGGCACACAAGTATTGATTAGGAATTCTAGGCTCTGATAATCACCTAATCATCCCTGGACCAATAACTATCATTACAGGCATGTACTGTGAGACGGGAGGTGTGATCCTGTTGCATTTACATCCATTGTTAATAAAACTGCAAATGACAATTACAATTTCTGATTTAGCTGCGGAGAGAGGTTATAAGAAAACGCTCTCTTTTGCTTAGATCATTCAAATCAAAATAATCTTGTGAAGATCAAGTAAAAAGGAAGACAAATTATATGTTTTTGGACAACTCTTGTGAATAAAGAATGGGATTATGTGTGTACCTGTTCGGGTTTGAGGCCTGTAAAGCAAAACATGCCAATTTGGTCAATGACATGCTGCCAGTTGTGGGTGGAGCCCTCCTTTTTCAGGCCGGCCACCAGCTGCTCCCTCATCTTGATGATGCGATTGGCCATGCCATGAACCTCCTCCAGCCTGGGAGAGAGAGGCAGAAGAACAGACTGATGAACAGATTGTGTGGGTTTGAACAGTTTGATGCACAAAGAGATGTAAATGTGTCTTCTTATTGCAGTATTAAAAAACTGTCAGAAATAGAAAACACTTATTTGGGTAAGTGTGGGGCATGAGTGTGTAAGCAGATGTACCACAATGCGCGCAGCTCTGGTGTGTTGAGAATGGTTGTGGCAATTCTGGCGCCGTTCATTGGTGGGTTGGAGTAAATAGGCCTGATGAGAATCTTAAGCTGAGACTCGACCCTCTTGGCCTCCTCTGCATCCTTACACACCACAGTGAACCCTCCGACACGCTCACCTGTTAGCGTGAACACACAGAAATACATTACTACTGTTAATGACCAAGTAACATTATGGTAAGTTGCTGTGATCTCACCTAGGGAATCAAGCTATTGTGAACAAAGTAATTTGATTGTATATTTGCAATTTGAGTAACACTACTTTGGATACTTAGGACAAGTTTGATATAGTAATTACTACTTTGATTTGTAGTCACCAAGTAGTAAAAAGTATCAATTCATAACAACGGGAAGAAGGAGCTCTTGTGTCAGAATCATCATCAGTACCAAGTCAGACAAGCAGGTAATAAGCAGATTTTTCACTACATATGTTTTACCACTAGGTGGCAGTAAAGCGCCAATGACTGTTCCCCAACTGGTCCTTTATAAACAATTTTTTTTAGTCCCAGTCAGACATGCAGGCAGTCATCCTGGATCCCACCTATTCATCTCTACTCACCAGGCATGTGCTATATGCAATAATTTAGAATAAGTTGCATATAAACTTCATAATTCTCACTCACAAATATCCAAATACTCAAATGAGCACTTTTGAGTTGGCATTATTTTTTCTTGAATATTTTTGCTTGACATTTGTATCCTTTCTGTCTCTTACTGAATAGTCAAAAATGTAGTTTAAACAAAAGCATTACCAAAATTCAGTGCCAATCACCTTTGGTGAACTACAGGAGACGATCATATCCATTCTACTTATGGGCCGTGTCAAAATGTCATCTTTATCGATAATTTGATTATTTATGAAAAGCATGTAGTGTAGAGTGACTGACCATAGAGACCCATGTTCTTGGCAAAGGACTGGGACAGAACGATGTTGTGACCCTGCTCAATGAAGTAACGCACAGCCCAGGCATCACGATCAATGTCTCCGCTGGCAAAGCCCTGGTAAGCCATGTCGAAGAACACAAGCAGGTCACGTTTCTGATAGGGAGAGAAAGGGAGGGAGGAGAACGGATAGAGAAAGGGACAACTGATTAATAAAAATTCAAGTGACAGCTGGTTACAGTACAATGGTTAAACTTAAAGTATACATTTGTGACTTGAAAGTTCAAATTCCCTCACTGGAAATTTTTATTAACATTTTACCAAGGATTTCACAGAAGCTGTAAAGATTCCCCAAGACCTGTACAGAGACAGTTTATATTCACCTTCACAAGGTCAGCAATCTCCTTCCACTGCTCGGGCCTGGGGTCGACACCAGTGGGGTTGTGGGCACAAGCATGCAGCACGATCACACTCTTCTCTGGGATTTTCTGTGACATATAATGAATCCATGAATAATAAAATTAAATAAAATAAAATTTGTTCTTTGAAAATCTGACCTCATGCTTTGGTCAGTTAACCAATTTACAATTCAGGATCCTCTTACTTTGATTGCTGTATCGACATTAACAGCCTTGAAATGTCTATTACACACCAAACAGGTCTATTTACACACATGGTTTTGGTGTTGTGCTAATGCGGGGAAAATGAGTTTTGCTCCTGTTCATGTCGTCCAACCTGACGAAGCCTCTTACGGTGAAAACCTAAAACTCTACAGTACGCTCCACCCTGCTCAAATGCATTGTAACAAAATGTTGTAAGCAATAACCTGACACTTTATAATTTGTCTAGTGACTCACACAATAAACTTAACAGTGTGATCCAACTGATAGCTGTCAGGGATGATTATTAATTAATTGATAAACCTCAACAAGGTGTGGTATTATGAAATCAGATCTAAGCTGAACTGTCTGCTAGGGTCTCAGACAGTCAGTCCTTTGTTCAGTTATGTAAGAACTGAACTCATATCATATCTTACCTTGAAAGTGAATGGCTTGATAATCAAGAAAATGTTTATTGTTTTGCAACAGCCATTAGTCAGCTCAGTAGAGCACAAACAGTAGAGCACCCAGTGGCCTTTTCTTATTGGTTGGCTACTCATTGTGGCTGTGAAAAACACTTATTCGAATGTTTTTCCCGCCCTAAAGTATTACTCCCGCTTCACTCACAGAGATGTCCTCAAGAGCTCCTTTGAAGTCAAAGCCGCAGGTGGAGGGGTCATAGTATCGGTACGCCTTGAGCTGCATGCCAGCATCTCTGAAGATGGGTGTGTGGTTTCCCCAGGATGGCTTGGGCAGGTAAACGTCACGTGGACCATTGTGGAAACGAGACTGTGGCAAGGGAAACGTGATGAGATACCCAGCCAGGCACCACATTGTATTTATGTAAATTAACAATTAAGAAAACAGTCCTCACCAGAAAGTTGGCTCCTATGCGCAGGGACCCAGTTCCTGAGATGGTCTGGACAGTAATGTTCTGTTGGGAGAGGAGAAATGATATGATAACTTGACTTGCAGAGCGTATACAGCACTTCTGTTGTTTTTAGTAGCCAAGACACGTTGCTTACCCTGCCACTCTTCAAGACCTCATTATCAGCACCCAGAGCAAGCTGGGCACAGGCCTTAGCGAATTCCCCCAGACCACCAATGGGAAGGTACTCCTTATCCAGCTGCTTTGCGGCAATCATAGCCTCGGCCTATGAAGGGAAATGTAAAATGCAAGCGTGATTAGACAGAACAAAGTTAATTCCCTTGCAAGTGCATTTGTTTTACTTGACTTTTGTGGATTGAAACAAAAAAATGCACACACATTCTCATGGAAACAAGGCAGAAATCCTGATAATTACATGTATGTTTTACTTTAAAATCTACCCACATGCTAAAATGTGCTGATGCTCCTCAAGGATACAGAAGCTGAGTTCGGTATGACTGAGCAGGAATGGACCAATGAGAAACAAACAGACCAGCAACACCCCAGTAACCAGGGTAAAACTCAGTTAAAATTTAAACCATCTAACTCCAATTTCCTGGGCATCCCCTCCATCCCCCAAACTCTTACAATAACAGCTGATGCAGTAGAATGAGTGGAATACTGTGGTTCTTTTTGAGACTCAATTATATGACCACTACTATCTCTAATGATGCAGCTACAATGAGGTGTTTAGTGAACACATATATGACAGAGTGTGCACATGTTCTTGGAAAAGCTGTAAAATTGTACCTTACGGACACAGCTGAGCACAAAGGGCTTGCCCTGGTCATCCCTGTAGGCCCCCACCCCAAGGTTCATCTTCTTGGGGTTGGTATCCCTCTTGAAGGCCTCGGTCACCCCCAGGATGGGATCGGGGGGGCCCATCTGCACTCCACCCCACCATGAACTGCCAAGATACCAAGCAGGTAAATAATGTTGTTGAAGAGACGGTTAACGTTTAAGTGAGATAAGAGGTCAGTGATGGGGAAAGGCAATCTGAGTGCACTGCGCTAAAAAACAAACATTCCCTGAAGAGACAGTAATACTGTTAAAAGGGGAGGGGCTTAAAATTACTTAACATAGTCATGAGATGTGTTTGTTAATTTGTGACCTTATGTGAGACTGGTCACACTACATTTCAAGCCAGGAGGCCTTATTAGCCAACCTCTGTCCTCTTACACACTGTAGATCTAATACCTCAGCTTAACTACTCATGTGAACTGAGGCTACCACACTGACGTAATAACACATGAATGGTGCACGCGGAGTGGGCACACATTTCATGAAACAAACATAATCCATTCAGAGAGTCCAGAGTCCAAAACAAGTATGGCAGCTAATCGGGGTGTAAAGGGTATATATGCATAGGAAAACACGGGACAATATAACTCCTTCTGTTCAGGACACGCAATGAACAAAAAATCATTTCAGTTTGGCAAATCGTATGATGGTTTCAAGTTTTGTGGGTCAGTTATGACCTGTGTTATTTTCCTAAAGTTATTTTTATGTTGAAAAGCTTAGGGAACACTTCACATCAAAAAGTAAGCTCAGCTAAACAGGCAGTGACAAGACAAAGCACTTTAAAATCATGGGAATCTCAGAAAATCAACATTTCTACTATTGAAGCTGGACCAATAGTTTTGTAAATCTAAATTTCCTCCTTGCTTAGTGAAAAATGCAGCACTGAGAAAATAAAGCAAAGAACATTACTTATCATTTTAGAGGGGAAAAAAGGATGGAATCATTAGTGAAATGTGAGGCATAAACCTGTAGTTTCAGAAAATACTATAAACTTTCCAAAACCTAAATGCAACAAAGGTTATGTCCTTAACTAGCTGCCGCATGACCTTTTTGTGGTCATGTAATCAGCAGCCACATGCCAGAAATTCAAAGTAGTCCTCGTCCTCCTCCTCCTTAGTCCTCCTCCTCCTTAGTCCTGCTGTTTCTTTTGCATTTATGTTGCTTCAGACAGTATGTATCCTTTCACCATTCTAGCAAAATCCATACCGGTATAAATACCAGATGCAACTTGAGCCATGCTGACAAGTTCAACTGTTTGAACAATAATAACCCAACCAATGGAGCCAAACACTGAACTGCACTACTCCATGCATATATACTTTCAGGGAAATTTAGAAATGTTTCCATTTCCTGCTGAAAATAGATTAAGCCCACAATACAAAGAGATTGGGCATTAGTGTAAAATACAACTAGAAATAAGAAGAACTGCATAGTAAAGATGGCAAATTTTAGCATAATATAGGCACTCTGCATGTGTGAAAAGTCTCTATAAATCAGCATATCGTTGGCTATTTTGCTATTGGCTATTTGGTAATATTATATTGCATTGTGGCTAATGCAGCAGTTCAGTTCTCTTGTCACTGAAGGCTTCTTGTTTGGATCAAATAGCGTCACACAGTGGTTTGATAAATGAGGATCACTGTGTTGTGGACTGCATTGCACTGCTGCTCACACATCATCTCAGGTTTCCTTTACTTTCAAACACTCTAAGGCTTGCAGCTAAACTTAGGACTCAAGGCTCTGCAAAGGGCAGCAGTCTCCAATCACCCAAACTAATAAAAGTAAGATCGCATTTATTTAGTAATTGTATGAGCACACTCATATGAATAATTTTGAATGTGTTAAAATCTTGCACTTTCTTCAGAGTAAAACATTAACTCAAAACTCCAGTTACACCTGCAACATCAATGAAATTTTGGAGTCAGATTAGGTAGATACTATGAGATGGTTGTTCATGTCACTCCACATTTGGCTTGAAAAGCATCTGCTGAACTCCACTATGTTTGTCATTATGTTTTCCAGCTCTGTATCAAAAGCTAAGCAAATGTCACAAAACTGAAGACTAATTGTGAACATAGATGAACATAGATCAACTAATTGCTGATCTGTGTTCATGTGAGACAAAAGAGAGAACTGGCACACACTGATGATTTTTGGACAAAAAAGACTGTGAGGTTTGGGTGATTCATCCTTATGGATACAAAGTGTTTTCTATGTAGGTTATGCCTATATCCTAGCATGAATCTACAGCCTAATGTCAAAACTCATTTGTGAATAGCTTCTTCTTTGTTGTATCTTGCCTCCTAAATTTTACAATGACAGTGTTAAGATTGAGAGGCTACATAAATAAATGTCATTAAAATATCCAACAGAGCCAAATTATTCCTGCTCAAAGGCATGAGAACACAAATTTTACACAGTATAATTCAGGTATGGCAGCAGCATCTCTTTTTTTATTTTACTGATAAGTTAACGTTAACGATATATTTTTCGCCTACATTTCGATTATAGACGGTGTTTAAGGTCACCTGAGTTGAAAAACAGTGTACCAAGTATCAAAAACAGTTGCTCAATATGCTTTTATTGCATGCAGTCTAGACGCACACAAAACCTTTGAACATATGGACTGAGGTTTATACAAACATCCCGGTGACTGAGATTTCCAATATCAGGGTTAAATATATCAAAGGCCTATTTATCTAGCTTCACTGCAGGACTGCTGGTATATTTATAGAAACTTAAATGCCTGTTAATCTATTCTCACGAGTATGGATGTGCTTTTTACGCGTCAGGCTGGTGGTACTTTTTGAAACCAGACCAATGTGCTTGAGCAAAAGTATACGAGATGACAGAACCGGGGCAGAAAATGTCTTACATACACCACGGACGGAAATCTGATAGCAGCGCCTAGCAAAAAAGCCAAGCCTCCACCTGTTGTAATGATGCAGAATCGGCTAATTTCGATAAGAGACAAAGACCTGCTCAGTATATGAAAAGACGATACGCTACACATCAAAGAAACAATCCAGCAGCAGAATGCAGAAGTTTAGCTAGACGAGTTCGCCCTCCAAACAGAATCTGAAAGGACATCATGTCTCTGGTTCGCCAATAAAAATTAGCCAATCAACGACTAGAGGCGCGCATGTGATAACCAATCACGTCCCACAGATTCACTAACTACGGGAAGTCACTTAGATCAAACAAATAAAAATTCCGTGTTAGTGAGAACCTAATGTCACCACGAGAGCTTAAATGCTTATTATGGCTGTCTTAGTTAGCAGCCAAAGTACACCAACTCACTGTCATGGTCAGCCGAAATTACCGGTTAATAAGGAAAGGTTTCTGTAATGCACTAAACCAAACTGACACACCGTGAACTGCTCAAAACACGCGATTGCTTGACAGGAAACCCGTGGACGTAAAACGCTAACGTGACTTTGAGGAGCAGGCTTAATGGCTACATCCAAGCTAAGCTAAGTTAGCGTTAACTGTATTCACAGCAGAGGTGATGCCGAGATGCAGAGAAAAGGTGTTGGTCTGTGACGTTACCAAGTCATAAAAGGTGATAGCGCAGCCCAACTGTGACCGTTAGCTGCAACCTCGTCAGGTGTGCTAACGTTAAATAAAGTAACGTTAAAACAGGCCTGTTGAGACCATTTGACCCCTGTCAATATTAGCTAGCCAGCAAGTAAAGCACAAGTGTTTCTAGTAGAGAGAGCCCAACGTAAGCTTGTTTGCTAACTGACAAGGTTGCTAGTAAGGATGGCGTTAACCTCTGTGTAACAGCTAGGTTAATTCACTAGTTAACAGCTAAGCTAGCAGACCTAACCCTGTACATGCCGAAAATAAACAATCTCAAAGATTACCACTAATATTGGGCATGATACATTACCTGTTACGAGTGGAAAGAACTCCCAGGGATGGGGAAATATTCCCGAGACAGTAGAGTACCTTGTTGGACTTCAAGAGGGCCATTGCTGTGTTGCGTTTGGGAAGAGATCTTGGCAGGATGTGGAGAGCTGTGAAGGGCAGGCAGCACCACGTTGCTGCGCTCTGGCTACGCGCTTGCGTCACAGCCGACGACCGCAGAAGTGCCTTGTGCATGCAATTCTCACATCAGGAGCCCTGTGATGCTGTTTTGGTAGAGAGTCTTTATCAACGTCAGTATTGTCACCAGGTGTGACCAAGGAATCAAACAAACAACATCTTTAAAGGTTCAATGGATGTAAAATAAGTTGTTTTTTGCCATGGCAACTGCCCCCCATAAATCTCAGGTAAAAAAAAAATGTGGTAAATATTTTACTTACTCCCTGGAGGAACACCCATTTTGCAGGTACTTGACATGAACCACACCAAATGTAGCAGAGACTTTTGTTTATCCTCTGTCTAGGTCTCTGTCCTGATACCTGCAGGACATCTGGAATATAACCTCTATCAAAGATAAATTATCTCAGTCTCTATTTCAATGGGTTGAGCTTCCACAGACTTGGCTAAGAGGACAAGGCTCAGGCTCAGAGTTTAGGGAATCAGGGTCTGTCCACTCCATTTCCAGTAGGAGCTGCCCAGAACCTTGGATGTTGTAGCATTGCAGCAATAAAATAGCTTAATGGAAATATGATTCCAAAGTATGTGAATCTAGGTTAAGATAAATCCCCAGTTTTGTCCATTAGCAAATGAAATCTAGAAATAAAAATGCCAATCAAAAGGCCTGTTGGTATCAGCCAATAGGTATTGTTATTTACCAATACAATAGTATCTGACATTACTGTCCCTTGGACTCTAATTTAGAGGGAATGCTTGGACATCATCATCTAACCCTAACCCTAACCCTATACTTGGATTTTAGAGGAAGAGAGCTTACCAGTGGTACAGGTATATAATTGAGATCATAAGGTGGCTTCTTGCCAGGCACGCACCTTCAACATGGATTAAAAATGCACTTATCTGCATTACATACCTACATAAAGAGTCACATTTCCCCATAATGAGATAATTTTCTGAGTTATCAGTCTCAACAGCCAGTTCAGTAGCCATCTTTACATAAGTTCAGGAGCAGCACTGGTTTAGCAATCAGAGGCTAAAGTGATTATTATTTGCTTGAAATGAACACTGTCAGTGAACAGATTTAGCATATTAAATTTGTACAATACTCAAGCACTCACTGAATGCTGATGCACACCAATTACCTTGTTGGTCAGTCATGTTTCACAGCATTATGGGTGGTTTCTTTTAGTCCCGCTACATGCTGGGTCACATCCCTCCATTACAACTTCCACACATCCTAAAGGAGGCAGTTTGTCATTTCTTAAACAGGAGTTTCTTGGCTCCTCTGCTTTGAGCCCAGTGTGCCCTCTGGTGAATGGTCACTGTCCAAGTGTCCATATGCAAAATAGTTTCATATGAGCAGAAATGATGGACAGATGAATTGCACCTGAAAGAAAAAGGCCTGGGTAGTAACCAACAATTTTCTAATGATATTCAGTATAGAAGTGGTGACTGTGGGTTATATGTTAAGGAACTTGCTTGCTTTTATGTAAAAAAATGCTTCAATAATGTTGATCCTACAAATAGAGCTGCAGTTACTTGGGTGGTCCACATGAGGACAATATTACACAATAAACACTCCACCATCTTTAGAGCTGCAGCTGCATATAGAGCTGCACAGAACCGTTGATACGTGTTTATGCAGGTTTATGTGTTACTACTGCTGTCCTAGGTCCTCAGAGAGAACATGCTAGTAATTCTCATCATTGTTATTAAGGCCAGCTGAGACTTGATTTGCTTGGCACTTCAGATTTCAATAAAGGACTTATCTGTGGCCCTGCTTACAGTTTTTCTGTATATAGATGACTACAACATATAGAAAATTCAAGGCTAAATTACACCTGACCCATTGCACAATATGCCATGCTATCAAGGAATGAAGGAAAAATGAAAGACTAAAACCAAGAACTTCTTGTTAAGCAGCTTTATATTACTCTAGGTTTGGTTTAAGGGTGAAAATGTATGTTTTAAATGAAGTGAAAGGGGAATAAGGGTGATTCTTTTTTCAGAGTTGATAATATCCTTATAGGAAAGCAACATTTTAGAAAACACATTGCAAATACCCCTCCACTTCATCATATTATCTTCCAGCAAAGGAAAATGAGTTTGTTTTTTCGCCTCATAAACAAAGTCACTGTGATCAAGTCACCACTCTGTGAGTGGCTAATTGTGTGCCAGGAGTCATTCAGATTCCCTTAAAGCCAACCTCACTGTCACTCACTGTGTGTCGACTGTGCAGAGCAAACAGTGTGGAGAAACATCACAGGACAGGACTTGGAAATCCATGAAACGTTTTCCAACTGCCAAGCAACAACAACTTCTACTGGCACACTAACAGAGTGACAGAACACGCGTGTGTGTCACATGTATGAGTGCCTGTGTGTGTGTGTGTGTGGAGCAGATATGGATATTTTCAATAAATCCATTATGTTAGAAAGGAACGTGACGCACACAAACAATGCACACAAACAATCCCTTGTGGAACAGAGATAAAGCAGAATGCATTGTGGTTAAGAAGGAGCATTTACTTTTTATCCTCTCCATGGTTTACCCAATAATAAAAATAAATATGTAGTGCTTTTAATTTTGTTTCTATATTACTATGGGCACTAGGTATATGGGTTTCTGTTCTGTATATGCATATTTTTGTCCATGTAATGTAGATTAGAAAATGTGAGCAAATCTTTAAAAGCACTTGAGTACAACACATAACCCCTGAACAAGAAACATGCTACACACATTGCTGTTGTCATGTAAAACCCAGTGACTTCAGCTGTGGTGGTTTTCATGTTTTATCTTCACTCAGAGGATTACGTGTTGTGGAGAACATTCAGCCACTCCTATGAAAGTGCTTCAAAGCCCGATGGACAAACGCCACACTGCATGGTGGTCAAGCTGGAAGCAAGGCTATAGCCTTAGCAATTGATGACAATTTCACAGGGAGTGAGGAGAAGAGACAGGAGGAGCGTGGAAGACGAGACGATGGGGAGCAGAGCTGAAGGAGAGGGCAGAGAAGGAGAGCAGCCTCGAAATCAAAGAGTGGCAGCAGAAGAATGAGGGAAGAATTGATAAGAGAGAAACGCTGTTGACTGTAAGGCTGAGTGACGTTTGACAGTTTAGCCGATTAAGAGGGTTTCGTTGAGCAGTATATTGAACAGGCTTCTGCAAAGCTGGGTGTGTGTGTGTGTGTGTGTGTGTGTGTGTGTGTGTGTGTGTGTGTTGACGGACAGCTGGATCAAACAGGATGTGTTGGCAGGACTCGGACAGGAAGACGTTCTCTACAACACTCTAATCTTAGCGCAGGGATATTCTCAGGATGTTTGGACTGACGAGCTCGAGGAAAAATGGACCAATCCCGAGCCAAGGATCTCGAATAACCCCCCAAGTGTGTGTGTGTGTGTGTGTGTGTGTGGGTTTCTGTCGTGCTTTAACTAGCTGTCTTTTTCTTGATTCTCTCTCATTTCTTTCCTCCTCATGAGTTTTTATCAGAAACAGTTTGTTCATCCATATCAAAGCGATTTGAACTGGATTTGATTTTAAAACATGAACTCTCTGCTCTGTGACGGCGTCTGTATTCTCTATATCATCTGACAGTATTTACCGCATCATGTGCTCTGTCTCCTCCTCAGAAATCTGAATGGCTTTATTGGCATGAAAAATGTAATAAGAATTAATATTTGATTTTGTTTCTTGGTCGTTTATTTTGCTTGTTTCAGTGTGCAGCGCCCAGCGAGAACAAAACCACATTTCCACATGTGGATTCCTATTAAAGAAATATTATTTTTACATGAGCACAAATGAGCAGGGGGAAGATAATCTGCCTCTTTTTAGAAAATAAAATAAATAACATGAAGACGACTCGCACATCTGATGACTGTCCTATTTTGCTCGGAGTAATAAGAATTATGACTGTACATAATAAAATAAATACAGTCATTTAGATTTGGTTATTCCTTCTGAAGTGTCCCTGCATTTCTTCTTAAACTGGTTAATATTAAAGAAGCTTTTCTTTAATATCAGATGTGTGCAGGTTCATGCACAAACAGTATTTGATAATCTAACGGAGCTAAATGAATTTAAAAGCAGCTGCACACACAATTAAAAAAAGAGTGCTTTTCAGGGATTAGACAGGAGTTTTTTGAGCTCTAATCTGAAAATTACAACATAAATATGAATCCTCCAGTGATTTCCTTTGTCTGGTTTTCTTCTTCTAATGCAGATCTCATTCATTCTTCACCTCTCATAGTATTAAAATCTTTGTTTTTCTATCAAATCTTTGACCAAACCGTCTTTTCCTGTGAGAAAGAAAAAGATTTCCTGCTCTTCAGTTTGATTTCAGTGTGAACACAAACCTCCTCGTCTTCCTCTGCCATGAATTCCCTCTCTCTCTCTGTCTGTTTTCCTTTCTCTCTCGCCCCCCCTCCCGCTCCGCCCTTTATGCTAAGGAGGCGATGACATCACCGGGGAAAGCGAGGGCGGTGATTGGCCGCTGGGGGGTGGGTGCTGCTGGCGGCCCCTCCCCCCTCCGTCTGAGGCTGTGAAAGGTGTTTGAGTGTGTGTGAGGCGCTCGGCACACTGGAGGACAGACAGACGGCAGCCTGCTTTCATTCTCTACCTCGCTCCACCTCTCTCTCTCTCTCCCCCTCACACTCTTTCTTTCAGTGCACGTTTTTTTTTCTGCCGCCGATTGGATTTTACTCGTCCTTTTCATTGTGGTGATTCCTCAGTGTGTGTGTGTGTGTGTGTTTAAGGGAGGATGGATGGATTTCTAACCGGAGGCGTGAGGCAAGGAGGGTGTGAATAGACAGATAGATCAATAGATTGACAGACTGATAGATAGATAAATAAAAAGGTGGAGCATCGGATGGACGGTTAGAAACGGAGGAGCGTGATGCTGCTGCTGCCGTCGCTGCTGTGCTGAGCCAGCGATTTCTGCTGCTACACCAGTGACACAGAGAGAGAGAGAGAAAGTCTGCAGGTCATCTCCTGTGTCTCTCGCCCTCTCCGGCGCCTCATCCTGCCGTATTGGAAGCGTATGGGACTCAACACCTGAGGAAAGAGGCTTTTCTGAAGAAGAAGAAGAAGAAGACTTGAGCGGGGCAGACCAAAGCAGACTCCTGAGACGCTGCTCTGTCTCAGACTGGAAACTCAAAGTCTTTTGGAGAGTTTGTTCTACTGGACTCTAGTCTGATCTGTTCTACACTTGAGTTTTTTCCACTGGACACCAACTCATCCTGTTGAGAACTGAAGTTGTTTTCTACTGGCAGCAGGTTTAACCCCTTCCAAACTTGAATTTATTCCATTGAAGACTAGTTTTACCCATTTTAAACTCAAGTTTATTCACTGGAGACCAGTTCATCCTGTTGGAGACGAGTTTAAACAATTAGAAGCCTGAGTTTATTCTACTGGAGACCATTTTAAACCCCAGTTGACACTGTTGGAGGCTGGTCTGTCCTGTTGGAAACTTTGTCCTCTGGTGGACTCTTCTCGATGTCACCGCAGACTCGTCTCTTCTGAATCCGTCTCCGATCTCTCTGAAGCGGCATCATGGAGCT
>OMKZ01013968.1:2195-14495 GCA_900302535.1 Neoniphon sammara
GCGGAATCAATTTACATTGGTAAAGGCCATCCATATGTGCTTAAATGTGGTGCATTTATACACATAAACCCAAATATGGGCTACCTGAAAGAAAAACAGCAGATTTCTCACATTAAAGGATAATTCTGGTATGAACCTGGGCCCTATTTTCCTATTTTTTTTTTTTTTTTAAAGTGCTTGTCTTGCCACTGACAGGCTCAGATCTTTCGCAGTGGCCGGTTATAGCGTTCTCGTTCAATACTGGACTGATTCCAAAACTTTTTGTTCCTATTAATCATTTAGATCCAAACAGAGGGGAAAATAGGTTCAAAAATACCAGAATTATCCTTTAAACAGACAATCTTCCACAGTACTGACAAAATTTAGCCAGAGAAACTTAATATAATGTCCACATGCTTTACTAGGTATGGTGTACTTCACTGTGGCCAGTAAGGACTCTGTACCAGGTGCCATTAAGAGGGCATACATACCCACAGTGGACGATGGCAGTAACAACATTGGTGCTGCTGTCAGCCTCGACATCAAGTACATCACCAGCCCAGATGGCATTGCTGTGGACTGGGTGGGCAGGTGAGGTGGTATTGCTTGGTTTTGCAATAGCCTACTAGTTTCATGACATGTTTTCATGGTCTGTGTGTGCAACAGTAGAGCAACGCTGTCATGGAATTTTTTTAGACTATTATTGTGCTTTTTTTGTCTTAAAACAAACAGCATTTGTTTAAATGATCTCTTCAATGTATATTATGTAAGTAAATTTGTGTCTCCTCTGCCTGTAGGAACCTGTACTGGGCAGACTCCAGGGTGAAGAGGTTAGAGGTGGCCTTTTTGGATGGGCGCTACAGGAAGCACCTAGTCAAGACTGAGCTGGGCCACCCCTCAGCTGTGGCTGTCAACCCACGTCTGGGGTAAGACACACACATTGTGAAACTTTAAGGATGTGCATTACAGATGGCAGTAATTTAGCGACTTTGATAAATTCTGTGAGGCAATTTGCTGACTTTTATCATAAGGCGTGACATGCCACATGTTTTTTCAAGTCCTGTGAATACTGTGATACAGCAATGGAAAGGTTAAGTTCGTTTAAAGGACCAATCAGTGATGTTTAGACTAAAAATAACATTAAAGGTTTACTTTGGGTTTGTTGAAGCGGGGCTGTATGAAGTACTTATCCATAGTCAGTGTATAAATTGCAGTAGATGCCGGTCAGTGCACCCCCAGTTTGGTGAAGCAGGCAGGAGAACCGGCACAGAAGCTATGTCCTGCTGTGGAAGGGGCAGCAATAAAGTGTATTTATGCCACCCCCAAAAAAAGGCCCACCTAAAAAAAATCAGTATCAGTATCACTATTGCACACATCAGTATCAGTGTACACTATATTTAGAATATTTTCACCACTTTACATAGCTGTCAGACAGCCATTTCCTTTGGCACTACTTTTTCTCAACTGTAGAACATCTGTATTCCTACATGTGCCGCACTCTGTATTACAGCTGAGAAAATATAGTGCCAAAGGAAAAGGCTGTCTGGTGCCAATGTAAAGCGGTGAAAATATTCTAAATATAGCATACACTTACATTGATATTGATTTTATTTTTTTTAAGAAACTGAACCAGCACATCCCACAACCCTTTTTCTGTCCTTCTTCATTCCCTCCTGTTTCCCCAGGATGTTGTACTGGGCGGACCGTGGGACGCAGGCCAAGATTGAGTGTTCCTGGCTGGACGGTCAGCAAAGGAAAGTCCTGGTGGCAGAGGGTCTGGGTTTTCCCACCAGCCTGTCAGTCGACTTCACCAACGGTGATCGGCTTTATTGGTCTGACTCCAAAGAGAGCCGCATAGAGTCTGTTTTGCCCTCCGGAGAGGACCGGCGAACTGCTGTCTACATAGGTGAGAACAAGTAGGAAGGACATAGTCATACGAGATGCCTGAGTGTAGGATTGTGAATGTTATCGTATAGTAATGAACTAGAAATTTTTAAGCTTACAGTAAATTCCCTTAAGATATAAAAATTTAATATCTATCCATATCATAATATATTGCATACCTAATTCTAGTATGTCCATCGTCCATTTGTTAACCGTGCATATTGTTTCACCGTGCCTAGATGTGCGAAACCCCTTCAGTGTGAGTGTGTTTGAAGATCATGTTTACTGGAGCACCCAGGAGAAAGGCGAAGTGTTCCGGCAGGACAAGTTCGGCCGCGGCACCAAGACCAAGCTGCTGACTGCCGGGCCCTGGCTCTCCCAGATCTCCGTCTTCCAGCAGCAGAGATACAACTCCATAGGCAGTTAGTTAACACACTACTCACACATACCATACACACCCACTGTAAGACATACACTCTTTGCATTTCATTACATTTCACTACCCAGTTCAAAACTTTAATGTTTGCTGCCCTGGTCAGCCAGTGTCTGACATGTCTCTCCCAAAAAATACTTTCATGCATTTTTAGTTTTCTGGCAGCTGCACTATCCATTTGTTTGGAATACAGTTTACAAGAGGAATTGATAGTTAACATGAGCAGCAATAGTCACCATAACTTTATGGATAAAGAAAATATATGATTCCTAAAACATGATTCCTGTTCTCTCCAGTGAAGAATCCATGTAAGGGCACCTGTAGCCACCTGTGCCTGCTCCGACCTGGAGGCTACACCTGTGCCTGCCCCGAAGGCACCAGCTTCATCCCTGGCAGTAGCACTGAATGTGACGCTAGTAAGAAAATGCCCGTTTATTTTCTTCCATTCATTGTGGAGGATAAAGACAACTTAATGCATTGTGTTATAAAACTGGGTAATGCATTGTGAATTTAAGGGGCATTAAACAATCTGTGACTTTTAACAACCTCCGTGGGAATTGCAAAAACACTGATTGAAATTTTCCTCTTATCCCAGCTGCACCCGTACCCACATTTTTAAAATAGAGATAAATAAGCTAGCTAATTAGAGCATAAATCCAGCAGAATTTATCCCCTTTTGATGTAATCATTGCGTCATTGGTTTTACTGTAATTCAAAACCTTGTCAACCACCTTTAGATTTATTATTGTCAATTTGTGTTATGTGGTAGAAAAAAATACTAATATGCAGAGTGCTATATATGCTACATATATCCCAGTGTTTCATTTAATTTCATATCATTTCTTTTTTCTTTTTTTTTCAGGCTTTGAGCCACAGCCCACCATGCCCCCAATATGCCAGTGTCAAAATGGAGGCACCTGCTACTTTGATGACAACAAACCTCTCTGCAAGTAAGAATTATGCTGCAGCGTTTTGAACCTGTAATGTAAAATACGTGAATGAAAAAAATCTAAACAAACAAATAATTAAGAAATGTCGTAATATATGGGGATAGGTACATAAGTGAGCGAGTGAGTGACAGACAGATAGATAGATAGGTAGATAGATAGACCAATTAATGAACAAATGAATGAAAAGTATTTTGAAATGCTTTGAAACTTCAGCTAACATTTGTCTTGAATTGTTTCACAGATGTCCTCCAGAGTTTCAGGGAGACCGCTGCGAGACACACATAAGCACTTACGTTGCCATATCAAGTACAGTTTCATCATACAATAAGAACAAAATTCAGTGTGCTCTCTATAACAGGGAAACTTCTCTCAGTAGTAAGAGGCTGACTTTTTGTGTCTCTTCATTCCTACTATTCAGTTGGGATAGCTATCGGGGTGACGATTCTGATTTTGGTTCTGCTGGCTGCTCTTGTCTTCGCTGCCAAAAAGCAGCCCAAACTGCTGCAGACGCTAAGGAACAGCATGCCCAGTATGCCCAGTATGCCATCCATGCCTTCCATGCCTTCTATGCCCAAACTGCCAAGCTTCAGGTGAGACAGTGTTGCTGTCAGAAAAAAAATCTCCCCATTTAATATTTTAATTCCTAAATGACAAACCAACCATTTCAGAAAAAGTAGCTCCTATTCTTACAAAATGAAAAATCCAAACAAAATGATCGCACTTTTAATGGATTGTTGGTAACTTAAGTCCTTGAATGCTTCATGAATGAAACTTATACTAATTATTAACCTCCAAAAAGATTTAGCCAATTCAAAGAGCATTTAGTCCTCTAACTTATTGCAACAGTCTTAGAGTTCAGTTTTTTTTTTATTGGGTTTGCAGGGCTCAGCATGTTAGGAGCCATGCTCCAGCTGTGTCATAAATCTTTTGATTTTCAGAACTGCTTCATCTGAGAATACACCTCCAACAATGGGGAGCGAAAGACAGAGCTCAGAAGCGGTCAGTGGCATTGCACTCATATAAGAAATAATGTTTCACAACCAGAATTATGCACAAATATAATTTCTTAGCACATTCTTCTAGTCAATTTAAACAAACTTTTTATCAAATGACATTATTTTACTGTACTTCCTAATATCTGCCTGTCTGATGTCAGGTGCCCTGCATGTCTGTGTCCATATTGGAGCACAAGGACAAGAGTTTTGAGAACCCAGCATACGAGGGAGGAGAGAAACCCGCTGCCGTCAGCACGCCGACTGCCGTCTCCACTACTAATGGAACAAACAAGGTCAATAAACTGCAATCACTGCTCTTCAGTAGAGCGCATCAATTCAGCACACACCTCCTCTTGCTTACTGCCTGCATCATATATGACATGACACGTGGGTGAAATGTTGAGGCGGTGCCAATGGGCAGTATTGCCAGTAACTTCGGATTATTGTTATTGCCTACTAGGTTGTTCACATTGATTTTGTCAGAAAATTAATTCCCATATCTTGTGTCCAACAGTAAACAAGACACAATGTAAAAATATACCATTCTGACCCAGTACAGCATAGAAAAAAATGCTGAAGGAAGAAGAAAGCTTCCACACACTGTCTTTAACACTTGGATATTTGACTTTATCATAAACAACATTTTGGGGTAACTTTGTCAGGTTATATGAGAAACAGCAAGAAAGACACATCTTAAACAGAAAAGAAGTTCACAAGACATATATACCTCATCCAATCAAATTGCAATCCCTCAGAGTCATTCACAAGACCTATCGGCCAATAGGAAACGTGCACAGGCTTGTAGGTCATTACATCATTCAATGAATATATGGGACAGTTTGCCAACAAATACAATAGGCTATACTAAATAAGGTTATGAAAAAATCCAAACTTGGTAGGAAGGGATAAATTAATGTAACAATAGAAAAAGGAGGTAGTAGACTATTACAAACTATTACAATTTAAATCTTAAATATTAACATTTCACAATAATCACAGAAGTCTACGTGGCAAATGGAAACCATCAATAGTCATACAATACACAGAAAAAAAAAAATCCCAAAACAATCTGAAACTGTTCTATGCTAATGAGGATTTGTTCCATCCAGTGATCCTGTGTTTTGTCTCTGGTTCCCTGCAGAGCATTGATAATCCGCTGTATGTGGAGGAGGTCCAAGTTGTAGACGAGCCCCGCAGAGGTGTAACCGCACCTGCTGCCGCTGTCTACGTCAAGGTTGGTTTCACAACTATCAAAGGGTTCATCATCTGCAATCAACAGCCTGCCAAATTTTTCACATTTAACAGTAGAAGGGTTTCATTCCAATATGCTCTCCACTTCAGGAAAATGCAAAAGATAATAATAGTGTCAGGTATCTCAATTAAGTGGAGAAAAAAAGTATAATTAATATAATTAAGATATTGCATGGTGAATTTTATTGTTTTTCTGTCTAATAGTAGACGTCATTCTCTTTTCAGATGGTGACTGTGTTAATTTGTAATGCAGCTTGTTCATCATAGAACCTTTGGGGGTTTCACTTGAGTTATTATGTATTGACCAGCTGGTTTTCATATTCCTTTAAGCCATTTTCAATTTTTCATTTCAGGAGGCCTTTGAGATCCCGGCATATGGCTCAAAGTCAGATGAGGTTGACGTCGCCCCAGAACAACCAGCTGCTCAGAGCATACAGGTATCCATGGAGACAATAGTTAATGTAATCTGATGTTCATTTCCTAACATTTAAAACACAAATAAGTACAGCCTCTGAATGATAATATGTCATTTGTAAGTAAATTGTTCAAATTATTGCCTGTTGTCACCAGGGAACACTGGTTTCATGCCAGCAATCAGTTTTTCAGAGTAGCTGTCCCAATTTTTACGTTTTATTTTGAAAGTCCTCATGTAATGTTTATATTCATTCAGCAGCAACTGCAATTTTTCTAGTAATGGCAAAACAAACAAGAAAGGCTGTGTAATAATATAGTCCCTACAAACAGTCAGTGTTTGAATGTAACATTTTTATCATTAAAATGTATAGAAAAGAAAACGGTTTTCACAATACATCAGGCCAGTCCATACAAGAAAAGTTAATCAAACCAAAGCTAAAATTACTCCATCATTAATGGTTTTAGAGGGAAAAGCCCATGAATCTCCACAAAAATGTGTGTGTCATTGCATGTGTGCTCTTTATCTGCTCAATTTACAAGCAAAAACATTTTTGGAAGCATTTCATTCAATCTTTTTCCCCCTTTTTCCCCAGCTTGAACCCACTGGGGATGACGGCTCTGTTGGCATGATCACAAATCCCACATACACGGTGAGTACAGGACAACGACAAGCCTGGAGTGAATATGTCATGGAAAAAAAGGATAAATAGTGTGACTGGATGAATTTCACTGTTACTTGCAGAGCTGTATTCATACAGGATATTTGTCATAAAATTTATGGCATTCATGAATTTGTGACATTTATTTATGGCAATTTTCCTGCAGGGATCAATAAAGTTTTCTGAATCTGAATCTGAATGAGCATGAAAAGAATGCTGGCAATGGACAACTTAGTAACTGCATTTTTAGTGAAATTTCAGCACCTACATGGTTATCTGTGGATTGAAAAAGTAACATGGCATGAGATTTTTTCTTCCATTCACAAAAAGTTGACATTTTGAAGATGCAAGATGGTTTTATTCTGTGTTTATATACTGAATATTGATTTACCCTTTGACATATTCTGGCTCAGTAACACATGCCATTTCTGCTATTGTGATTCACTGCAGTGATCTCCCGACAGTGTCATTCACATCCAGCCGCCTCAGAGTCTGACACATGATCTGACCTCCAAATCTGGGCCAAGACCTGACCACACCTCAGGACTAAAGTCTTTATTCACTCTCAGTGGAGGATGCAAGCAGTGTTAACTATGCAGCTCTTTGGGCACCAAAATAAAATGTATCCATTCACACTATTGTAAACCGTCATCTGAAAGGTATAAATCAACCATGCTGGCCTCGGTTTCTCCGTCAACTATTCTAACTTTTCGCCATTTGTTGTAAATGTAATGAATTACTGTGAAATATGTTTTTGTATCACCTACAAGCCTGACATTGCACAAATATTTTGTGGTGAAAAATGCAGCAGAAGTGTATTTTGATGACGACGGGTTCACCTTGGAAGTAATTGCATAAAAGGAACGACAAAAAGTAACAAACAGTAGAAAAGTTTTCTATGCCAGACATCCATTTTTAAAGGAAATTATTTCACATCAATTTAATACAGACAATTTATTTTAAATATTACACCAATAACATAGTGAACATAAAATAATGCAGTAGTCTGATTAATTGCACTGATCTATAAACTTGCAAATGATATGTTTATGGTTAGTTATGTTGCTTTAAATCTTTATGTACATTTTGATTACAGGAGTTTTACAACCTTCAGCTTTTGTAATTTTGTGCATTTTCTGCTCAATAAAAAGTGTAATTATTTGACTGCAAGTGATTTGGGATGTAAGCTGCAATTAGTGGCATTCCAGATATTCACGCCACAGCTGCCAACACCATCGGCATCCCCTAATACTAGATTAAGCAGTGGCCATTAAACCCTTCATTTTATCAAACAAAGCATTTCTCTATTTTCTCTCATTATATTTGCTCTTCTTTTTTTTTATCTCCCTTTTGTCTTGATGCACTGCCTTCCTATAGCTTATTTTGTTTCAAGGTGCTCATATCAAAGAGAGATCTGACATTACAACGAGACTGCAGCTCCCACTGGGTTTCCAGCCACTAGAATATCTGCCACCCTCACAGCCTCTGATTCCAATCTAATGTCGGGTGACCCACTGAACTGAGCTGAAACGCTTTGTCATCATCCATTCAATCACACAGACAGCTGCACTTCTCCACTGCGATCACAGGGCAAAAAAAAAAAAAAAAAATGACTCTGCTTTCATCCCTCCTCCTCTCACCGTTATAAATGTCTCAGCATATCAAGGTCTCTTCTCTGTGATTGTACAGCAACTAGGGCAAAGAGAAAAGGAAGAAAGACAGAGGAGAGAGAGTGCAGAGAGGGACAGAAGACTAGTGGACACAATGAGGAGGATAGAGGCTGTTTATGTGTTAGTGGCTCATGGTGATTCATAGTCCAGGTTTGCGGTTTCTTTTGGTCTCCCACAAGGAATTTCTCCTTATTAGCCAAACCACTAACTGAGAGAGAGAGAGATGGAGCGGGAGGAGGGAAGAGGAGAGAGGGACGCGCTCAGCAGTGAGAGATAAATTGGAAAGGGGCGTGTGTACAATGCTGCCTTCACGAGCTGTCGGAAAATACACAGACGAGACGTGGACATGGACATGACGTGAAATCAGAGCTCAGAGTTCTCAGGCACCATGCTTGTTTTAAGGCATACAGCCAATTTAGATTTATAAAATACTTAATTTAATGCAATTTTCACATTTTCCCCAGTGCAACATTTCAACTCTGCTTAGATTTTTCTCTTACTTTCATCCCTGTAAATGGAACCCAGCAATTAAGCGGTAAACATGATTGTGGGAAAGTGGGAACTTTCTTTCTTTTACCTGCGTGGCCAAATTGAGATGTTTATGGTTTCATACCACATTCACATCAAATCAGAAGACGTACAGGAGAATGATGATGTCTTATTGGTACAACTTTGAATGCCCACGTCTAACTGTTTTGTTTCTGAAATTGATATCATAAATGATCTGCAGCAGTCATTCCCTGCCTTTTGCAAGGAGGCTTGATTGTATTACTTTGACTATAACCGGTCATTTTGATTGTATATTAGGGGATGCATTTTTTATGAACTTATTATTAGACTGTTTTAACTGTTCTGTTTTTTTGCCTTTTGTCTAAATATCCTCAGAAAGCACATATAGTGTCATAATTTCACCCAGTATTTTGACACTCCATGTCTTTATTTAGCGAATAAATTCCCAACAAGCTTTTGCTGATAAATAATAATTGCACATACATATACATGTGCAATGTACATATTTTTTTTCTCCATTGTCCTGCAGCAGGGCAAAAAAAATCATTTTTTTTAATTTCTAAATTTCTATTGTTGATTTCTAAATCAAAACAACAGCCACTAACACAAAAAAAAATGTTTTGTTACTGGATTGATTCTGTTGTTCGACCCAAAAAATGCAAATGCGCTACATGTCGTATTTACGTCTTGAAATTTTGGAGGTTGGAGCTTACGAGGAGCACGTGAAGGCAGCAGGGAGGCATAGTGAATGAGAGAGCGGCGGAGTGACTGACAGAGGGGGAAGGGGAGACTGGGAGCGATAGATTGGAAGGACCGGGGATAGCCTGTATGTATATATATTCATGCTAGTCTCTGGCAGCGATATAGTGACGGGAGAAGAAAAGGGCGAGGGAGGGAGAAAAGAAAAGAGAGAGAGAGTGAGAGAGGAGGCAGTAGGGTAGAGAAGCCGGTCTGTGGAGAGACAGGACACAAACACAGGGACTGTCAACACACAACAAGCGCGACTGAGACGTGAACCTGAGCGAGGTGAGGATGCTGGAGCACGCTGTTTGATTTTTAATGCAAACTGACTCCCAAAATGACTGGGAGCCTGCAGGATTCATCTCTTTATCTGAGAGTGTGTGTGTGTGTCTGTGTGTGTGAGTGTGAGAGGGATAGGTCTCCTGGGACTCTGATGCCAGATTTCCTCAAAACAAAGACAAACAAATGCAAAGGCAAGGAGGCTTTATTCTGTGTTGCATACATGAGCTGCATATTGCTTTTTTTTATCGCTTTTTGCAAAACACTGTGATTCCCAGGCAGGCACATGTCTCTGTTCACTCCTGTGGATGACTGACTGTGCTGCGTGTTTGTGGGTGTGTGGATTCACCTGTGATTCATTGCCAACTCACATATTTGATAATACTAGAGTTTGTGTATAAAAAATGCACTGTAATCATAGGCTGTATAAGCTAACTGAATTCTCCTTTACATGCCTTTAGACATGATTTGGTGTCTGTTGTTTTGCTGCAGGGCAGGACAGGGCCTTGTTATGGTGATGGCAGCATGAACCACATTAGAGGGTCTTTTATTATGGCGTCTCTGCTTTATTGGATTGCAGGAAAGATAAGGGAACCATTGAGATTGGTATTCAACAAATGTCAGGGCTGTGCACAGAGATTTTGGGAGAGAAGTTCTGCAAGCTCAAATCCAGTTAGGAATCAAATCGCCTTTTGTCTAGAAGCGTACCTTTTTATATGATTATTTTGCCATGCATTAGGTGAAAATTGTGGTATTTATATAGAAATAAGCAGAAATAAATGAGTAGATCATTAAATGTTCAACAAAGGACTTCAGGGGCGTACTTAGTGTGAGGCAGGAACCTGAGTCCCTCTTAGTCCTTATTGGTCCATCCACTCCTATGCTTTTCCATCTTATACATATCACCATGAGCAAAATGGGAAATTAACAAGAGCCACCCAGTCAAAATGCTCCTAAAGTTTGGCTGCTCTACCAGCCACTTTGGCAGTTCATCAGCCATCGTTTTGGGGTCCTTCAGCCACTCCAAAAATCTATTTGGCTGGTGGAATTCTGGAAGTGTGTAACAAACACTGGCCTGCAGACAAAAATGTTGGTTTTCCTTTCTTGTTCATGAACCAAATTCAAGCTCAAAGCATTACGAGTGCAGCGCAGGGCAGCCTGATCCTTTAGTTTTCTGTGTCTCTGAGTGGGCGAAGGTGTTTTGATGATGTTCATCTCACAAGCCTCTTAAGAGCTGTCTGGCTTCTGACCTCCCTTGCGCTACGTTTTCTTTTATTTCTGTTTATTCATTTTTGTGCAATTACAATATAAAACTACATCTCAAGGTAGCTGCATGGTAACAATGATTAAGTTTTGAATATTCATCACCGTTGCTTCAAAAGTGCGTTTTGGTTGGCTGAGATAAAATGGATTTTTGAACTGTGCAAAAAAAACCTGCTGCCTCGATGTGAGAAAATATTTTTGCCTTTGAGTTTAGGATGCAGACCCGAGATGCTTCTCATTTTCATTTTGGAATATGATGAATGTCGTGCGAACAAGACAAACTCACCATGAATTATTTGTTGGCTTTCTATAGATTATGGTAATACCTCAGAGGATGCAATCATCTGATGTAGTGAAGTATGCCGAAATTATTTTCAAAACAAATATTGAAATGAAATCTCCTAAATCCAAATATCTGTCGATTGTGATATATGTCAGAGCAGGCATGTGGGTGGTATCATAGGTGGTGGATGATATTACAGATAGTATCACACTCCAACACACACACAGTGGTAGGCAGATGGCATTGCCTGTGTGTGTGTGCGACCTCACCCCTCTCTGTCTCTCTCTCGGGATGCGTCCAACAGCAAATGAGTCTGGCAAACAGGTGGCGTGTGTGTGTATGTGTGTGTGTGACCATGCATATCAGTCTCTCTATGTGCATCTGTGTGTGCGCGTGTGCTTCTAAGTAGAGAGGACAATGACATAAGGTTAAGCTCTTTGGACAGAAGGTCAGTATGGTAAAATAACATTGACTGCACTGCAGTTTGCCTCACTGCCCATTTTGCTTGCACGATGAATAACCTTGGCAGAATCATCAAGTTTTCCAAAGATAAAAGAGTAAAAATAATGAGGTAGAGCCACAGTTCAACAATCAAACCAAGCAAAAAGGTACAATGAGTGAGCATCTTACAGTTGGTTATTAACCTCGGTGCTCCACAATGCACAGCTTCGAGGCTTGAAAAGGAGGCATGTGAATATGAAACAAGCACTGACTTTAAAGTGTCTCTTTATAGATGCAAAAAAAAAAAAACCTGACTGCACCATGAGGCCAGCAAGCTCCATTTCAGCTTTCAGTCTTGTATAATATTCTGGTTTCTTACCTTGTAAATAACCCGTTTCTCATAAATTGCTCTCAGTTCAGAAAATGACTGGATTGTGTGGATCAAGGTGGCTCAGCATTATAAAACGATTCAGGGTCTGCAACGTTCAAGTTTCTTCACTCTCAATTACTGCGTCCCTCGACAGAGGCAGGTGAAAAGAGAATGAAAG